>PVHP010027401.1:0-23809 GCA_004024765.1 Zapus hudsonius | reverse complement strand
AACCACTGCAAACAAATTTCAGATGTATGCTCCACTTTGTGCATCTGGATTTTTGCGGGTACAGGGGAATCAAACCTAGACCATTAGGCTTTGCAAGCAAATGCCTTTAACTTCTGAGCCATCTCTCCAGCCTTTGCTTTATGCTCAAAGATGGCATAGTTTGAAGGGTTGTGTTGTTGACTCAGACAACATTTTCATTCATGTTGTCATTTGACCCTTTTTGTAATTGTATTCTCCCAAATTTCTAGATATAGAGTGCAGGGGGAGGTAAAGATAAGTATTGAGGTGAAGCATTAAAGGAAAAGAAAAAATAGGAAAGAACATTTCTATCTTGGAATGAACAATTCATCAGCCACTCAAAAATTGGATGGGCATTCATTTGCAGCAGCAAAAGTTTCTAGTGCCCCTAAACACAGCACACACATACACACACACACACACACACACACACACACACACACACACACACACACAATAGTAATCAGTTCCATGTTGCTGGGATGAACATCCAACTACATACATTTTATGAGCTGCTGGAGCTCAAACTGCTCTGAACAGACCTAGTGGGGCTGGGCTCATATCCACTGCAGCCAGTGACATTCCTCATGTAGCTGAGATCTGCCTGCTAGGGGCTCAGGTAGGAAGTTTAATTAAAACAACTGATTTATGGGGCCATGCATTTTGACTGTCACATTCAAACTACCACACATGCAAATAAATAAAATGATTAGAAAAAAATACTGCCGGTGTATTAGATAAGTGTTTGTATAACTGCATACATTAAACAATTTTTTAAATTGGAATTTTGTCTCATTTACTGCCAAATAGACACAAATATGCTAACTTACTATTTATTCTGTTCTCAATAGTTTTCAACCTGTGATGTCATCCCATCTCCAAAGTTAAAGCCTACTCAAGGAATGCCGGCCAATGATGATTTATGTTTTAGCAGAAAAAGAGTGTCACGGAACTTGTTTCAGAATAACCGGGATTTTAACACAGATTCTCTTCCTATATGTGCCACTGGTAAGTATAAATTAGGGACAGTGAACATGTTGAACTAAGTTACAGACTTCTCTAAACTCCACAGTCCATTTGAGGTCTCATGGAAATAATATATAAAGTAGTAGGCAGGGCAGAATCAGTGTTTATTGACAATCTGATAAATGGATACTTTGACATAATTGTCTCACTTGCCTGCCCATGGAAGAATTTCTCATTGAGACCCACTAATTAGTAATGTAGGGCAGTGTTCACTTTTTGAACTCATATTTATTGAATATCTCCCGTGGGTCAGGTACTTAATGCTAGGGCATGCAGTCAAGACAAGGATGCTTTATGCCTGGTACGGGTGCAGACATTAAATCCATACAAGACATGGTAGATTAGATGGTGGTAGAGGCTATGGATAGCACTAAAGCAGAAGACAATAAGGAATATTTTAGATTCAGATACTGTGATGAGAGGTAGCCACATTCAGAAGGGAGTATTGGAAGGAAACCACTAGACACCTGGAGAGAAAAGCAGGTAATTTCAGGAAGAAAGAATGGTTAGGGCAAAGCAGAGTAATTGACACACACGTGCGAGCATGTGCATACACACACACACACACACACACACACACACACACACACATCATATTTCACAAGGATTAAAGAGATCAATATGTTTGGTATGAAATTAATAAGGAAAAAAAAAGTAAAAAAATTACAGAGGTAATAGAGATCTTCAAATCTAAGGCCTGCTGGAGTACTAAATTGACTAGCTTTTATTCTGAGAAGCATTATCAGGAAAGAAGTGATACCACTTGCCTTATCTTTTCTAGGCTCCTTTTGGATAGTGTACTTAAATTAGATAAAAAGAGGACAGAGGTAATTGAGTAAGAGCTTCTTGTCATAACCACAGTCATGGCCACAGTTAACCAGAATAGCAGTGAACTTCATGAGAAGTGACAGGATGCTGTGTCTACCCTAAAGGTAGTATTGATATGATTTGATGGTAGACTAAATATATCAAGTGAGAAGAGGGAGTCACCAGTATTCTCAGAACTTTGCCAGAGCATCTGGAAAGGTGTTTAATTGCCTAGTTCTTACTGAAAGTAAGTGTTGTGGTAGTTTAGATGACATAGTTATTGTCCTGGGCACAGGATATGAGAAGGCAGTACCATTGTGGAAGAGGTCCATGTGACAGAACAGAGGCACTGCAAAGTTACATTAGGAATGAGTTTCTCTGGGGACTGTGTCAAAACTGATTAAATTGGGATTTGAGAGCCTTTGTGTGCTAGCCTCAAATATTTGACCTCATACTTGAAGCCTTATAGACTAGCACTTTTTTGTTTTATTAAGGAAAAAGAAACTAACATAATTGTTTATAGGTAGCATAGAAAGGAATAATCAGGAAGTTGTAATGTTTGATATAAAAGATAAAGAAGGGGATTAGAGAAGGATTTTAAGATTTAATACCCAGAAAATTAGAAAAGAGTAATTTGTTAGGTTAGCCATTCTTCTGTGAATTTCATTATACATTAACAAATTGGTATTAATTTTTTATGAAAGGGGAAAAGGGAAATATGTTGATAAAACAATGCCTGTATAAAAGGAAAATGATTTAGAAAGTAAAGATTGACTATCATGTACATTTTAACATTTAATATTCAGATGGTATCAGTTATTTACATTTGTTAACTATAAGTTTAGACATAATATTCAGCAAATGTTTTGCTAGGAGAATTTATAGAATTATGTGCAGCAAAATTCTATAGTATTTTCTTGCAGAAATGAAATACTATATTGATTGCGTAGGGGTATTTTTTTGGCTTGTGTGCATGCGTGAGTATAGTATGTGTGTGGTGTGTGTGTGTGTGTGTGTGTGTGTGTGTGTGTGTGTGGTGTTATATGTGATATATGCTCGTGTGCATAGATGTGTAAGCCTCATGTGTACACATGGGGAGACCAGAGAATATCAGCTATTCTCCACTGACATCCTTTAACATTGCTCTTCCACGTTATTTCCTTGATAAAGAGTCTCATTGAACCTGGAGCTGGCTAGATTGTCTAACCAGCAAGCTCTAGTGAGTCTCCTGTCTCTACTTCACACAGGACTGGGGTTAATAGGTGTGTATGGCCATGTCAAGCTTTTTATGTAGGTACTAGGGATAGAACTCAGGCCTTCATGCTTATGCAGCATATGTTCTTATATGCTGAGCTGGCTCTCTAGCTACTGATTGAATAGTGTAGTTTGTATATTTGATAGAGAAAAAAGTACAATAATATAATCTGTTATACAATTATTTTGGATTTTTATGTTTCATAGTTCTTGTACCTTTAAGAAGACCATTGCTTAGTTATATAGATTTTTAAAAATACTTTATATATTTATAAGTAGAGAGAGGCAGAGAAAAGATACAGAAAGGGAGAGAGAGAAAAAAAAGTGAGAATGGGTGCACCAGGGCCTCTAGTACTGCAAACAAACTCCAGATGCATGTGCCACTTTGCATCTGGCTTTACGTGGATACTAGGGTTGCAAATTCCTTAACAGCTGAGCCATCTCTCCAGCCCAGTTATCGAGCTTTTAAATAACTAGGGAATAAGATAATACATAGCCTAACATTAAATTGGGAAACATAAATGATAAATATAGTAAGAAATTAAGGATGGAAGAGATCATAGTGGTGAAGTGGTTTCTGAATATGGCAGAAAAGAGATGGGCTTGAGCTGGATGGAGACTTTTGCAACTGGCAATGAGGCAAAAATAACTGTTGCAGGCAAGGAGAAAGTATAAAGAAAAGTATGGATATGAAATTTTACATCAAAGATGTCCAGTACATTAAAAATAAAAGGCATGAATCAAGCCAGGCATGGTGGCGCACACCTTTAATCCCAGGACTCGGGAGGCGGAGGTAGGAGGATCGCTGTGAGTTCAAGGCCAGCCTGGGATTACATGGTGAAATTACAGGTCAGCCTGGTCTAGCCTATATCAAAGAAAAAAAACTATATATATATATATATATATATATATATGGCAAGAAATCATAAGAAGAGAATTTAAAAAGAATTTTAGAACTGATAAGGACCAACTCATTTTATAAATGAATAAACTGGATGCAAGAGAGGTCATTATGACTTCCTTTTAATTTGTAGCAATATACTTAACCTGTCACAGGAAAGGAAGTCAGAAAATATGACTACATGAATGGCCACATGTGGCATATAATTGGAGAGAGACAGACTGACTAACAGACCCTTTGTGAATGTTGTGTTGGTATATGGTGGAAAAGTTCTCCATAGAACTGTTGAGGTAGTGTATAACTACAGGAAGAAGGAGAATCAAATATAAAGAAATGCTGTATAGTGATAAAAGGGTGAGTGAAGGAAGATGCTGTCTTTGTGTATATTCTTCAATGTACTGTTCCCGTTCTTGTCCTTAGTGCAGTTTTTCTGGCTTTTAACCTTTGTAAATAATCAGATTTGCCAGTACCAAATGTTTTATACTGTGCTTATACTCCTGTATTCCCACCCAAATTATACAAAAATTTGTGATATAATATGTATTCATCACATAAAGTTTACTTTTATGGTTTTTTTTCCCTTGTTCCTTCAAAAGGTAATATAGGAAGTCATCAGACAAATCTTCCTGGGAAATGTGGACAGCTTGGATTTTCACAGATATGTAGTAAAGCTGGCAGTGTAGGTTCTGACTTACAGTTCCTGGGGACATCTAACAGTCATCAAGATAAAGGTATAAATTCCAAGCTTTACTGAAATGAAAATATTTTTAAATATGTGGAATTTCTAACTTTAGCTGTATGTTATTTTATATAATTATATTGATCACAAAAAGTATGCTTGTTTATAATTTAATACTATCAATAGCATTTTTCAGAATTATTACCCTAAAATGTTAGATTTAAAAATTTTGGTTTAAATATAACTTAGTAAATATAAATATATAACTAAATATAGCTATAGTTTATAAATCTATGATGAAGACTTGTCTTTTAATACTGAGCAATTGAAAATAACATCTACTACATGGTATTGTATGTATGAAATTATTTAAATTTTAATGCTATTTTAAATAAGACCAGATAAAAGCTGGGTGTAGTGGCTCATACCTATAATTCCAGCAACTGGGGGGCAAAGCAGGAGAATTGTCACACGTTCCAGGCCAGCCTGGAATACATGGTGAGACCTAGTTGTTACTTAAAAAAAAAAAAAAGATGTAAGATACAAAAGAAAAGGAAGATTTGCTAGTTTTCATGTGAGTCATGTAAATTTTGATCAATAGAGTATGTTTTGGATTAGAAAATACAAAATATGTTAACACAAATTTAATTATATCTGTACCTGATAATATATAAAATATGAAATAGAATAACAATCTGAATGTGAAAAGGGAAACAATCTGAACTCTGAATGGATATATATACATATACATATATATATATATAAAACATATTCTCTTTGTTTCATTACAGTGTTTGCTAGCTTAAATTTTGGTAGTAAGACACAACAAACATTTGGTAGTCAAACAGAACGTACTTCATCATACTCTGGTTCAAATCCAAGCCCAGGACCCTTTATCCTTCCATCCTATCCTCTCTCATCACCTCGAACTAGTCCAAAGCATACATCTCTTTCTATATCTCCAAAGAAGTCTCAAGACAATACTATTAATTTCTCCAATTCCTGGCCTCTGAAAAGCTTTGAAGGATTGTCAAAGCCAATTCCACAGAAAAAGCTTGTCAGCCAAAAGTCATCTGAGCCTACAGGTAGGAATAATGGGTACAGAGAAATACTTTGTTTAAACTTATTGGATTAATACGTCAGAGTTATATAATATATTGTTTGTTATTTAACTAAAGTATTCTTTCCTAATATCCCACTCTAAAATCATGAACTTAAGCATATAAGTTCATTGAATACAAATCTAGTTTCAAAATAAAGTCTATTAAAAGACACCCCCTGTGCTCTCTCGAGGCATCCTCACTAAGTGCATTGTTAGTAAACCCTGCATGGCAATCCCCTGACTCACTGCCATGATGCCCAGGGAAGACAAGGTGACCTGGAAGTTCAACTACACCCATAAGATACCCAACTTTTGGTTGATTATCGAAAATGCTTCACTGTGGAAGCAGACAATGTGGGCTCTAAGCAAATGCAGCTGATCTTCGTGTCTCTCCAAAGGAAAGCTGTGGTGCGGATGGGCAAAAACACCATGATGCCCAAGACCATCTGAGGGCATCTGGAGAAACTGTTCTCTTATCTGGGGGGATGTGGGCTCTGTGTTCACTGAGGAGGACCAGTGACATGCTGCTGGCCAGTAAGATGCCAGCTGCCGCCCTTGTTGGTGCCATTGCCACATGTAAAGTCACTGTGCCTCTATGGTCCCTGACACTACTACTGCTCCTGCTACTGTGGCCCCAGCCAAGGTTGAAGCCAAAGAAGAGATGGAGGAATTAGACTAGTATATGAAATTTGGTCTTTGACCAATCACCAAAGAGCATCCAAACTTAGCCATGAGGTAAAATGTTCCACCATTGAACTATCCCACAAGACCAAAGTTCCAATTTATAACCATAAGGTTTTTTTATAATCAGTCTATTATGTCTTTTTTAATACTGAACCTTCTATAGCCTTCTGTTTATTTATTTGTTTTCCCTATGAGATAAATATAGTATCTAGGGATCTGGGGAGAGGGCTCAGCTGTTTTGCAAGCTAAGACTTTGACCTAGGGGGGTAACTTAGTGGTAGAGCTCTTGCCCAGCATATATGAAGGTCTGTTTGATTCCTAGCATCATGTGAAAGGAAAGAGAAGAGACACTGTTTTGCTCGTTCTTCCCTGTGCTTAGAATTAGTTACTAGTGACTGAAATGAAGTTTATATAACTAAACCAGAAATGCAGTTCTAGCTTATCTTGGACCTTATTATAATAAGCATGAGTCATGACAGTTATTGTAACCTGGTTTCTAATATTTTATGTAATATGAAAGAATTGCCTATTCTTATTTTGTTCTATTCATTAGGGGATGCTGATACTTCATCTCATTTTAAATAGTACTCTTTGTTTCTCATAAAAGAATGTGCCTTTGTAATAAATAAAAAACACTATCCAAACATAATTTTAACTTCCTCTTCTAAAATAAGAGAATGTAAAATACTCATTTTTTTTCATGCAGGAGAAAATTCTCAAGAAAAACCTACTCCAGTTCAACTTACACCTGCCTTGGTGAGATCACCATCTTCCCGGAGGGGCCTAAATGGAACAAAGCCTGTCCCTCCCATTCCTAGGGGAGTGAGCCTTTTGCCTGGTAAAGCTGATTTAAGCACACTGGGAAAGAAGAAGAAAGAGCCTGATGATATTTGGAAGATTGAAAAAGATAGTCTTATAATTGATCTTTCTGGATTAAATTTCAGAGATAAAGATTTGGATCAAGAAGAGGTTAGAACTGCATATCATTTTTAATAATTTTTAAACACAATTTCCTAATATTTAAACAAAAGTCAAGGACTTTTTATCCCACATTTATTTATAAAAATCATTCATGTTCATTATAGAAAATGTGAAAATTACAGTCATTCCAAATCTTATAACCAATGAATGATCAGGTTGACATTTGGTTTCAATTTAATCTATTTTGTCTTGTGTTTTTGATTTTGTGAGACAAGAATCTTACTGTCTCACTCTTTAGCCCAGGCTAGCCTTGAACACATAGCAGTCTTCCTATGTCAGCTTTTCATATGCTGTGATTATGGTCATGACCATCATGCCAAGCCCTAGTTTTTTAAATATGTGAAATATAATTCCCTCCCCAATCTAATTCTTGCTCTTCTCCTTCACTAACTACTTTTTCCATTATTTTTTATCTATTTTTATTTTACATTAACGTACTTTTTATGTATCAGTTTGTTATAGTAATAAAATTGATTTTGTTCTACTCTGTCTTTTTTTACTATTACAAACAATGCCTCAGTGAACATTTCTGTGGTATGCATTCATGTAGAGTGGTGTGTGTGTGTGTGTGAGTGTGTGTTAGAGAGACATGTGGTGTATGCATATGTATACAAATGCATGTATCCCACATGTTTAAGTATAGAGGTCAGAGGAGAACCAGTATCCTTCTCTTATCGCTCATCCACATATTCCTTGCAACAGGGTCTCTTCCTCAATCCTGAGCTGCTGTCCATCAGCAGGCTCCACCTATTTTCTGGTCTCCAACCCCAGCACCCCAACTTACTGACATGCCTGACCACCCTCAATACTTTATGAATTGAGATGTATACAAAGCAGTTTCTTTATTTCTGATTTAACTCAAAGTATTTCTCTTATCTTTAATTATAATCTTGTAATAATTCATATTTTGTTTCTGAAAATACTTAGCTTTAGAAGTTACATACATCTGTTACTCTGTACTCTGACACTTGCAAACTTAATATAAATATCAAACTTCAGAAAATGGCTTTTTTGCCGGGTGTGGTGGCACACGCCTTTAATCCCAGCACTTGGGAGGCAGAGGTAGGAGGATTACCATGAGTTCAAGGCCACCCTGAGACTACATAGTGAATTCCAGGTCACCCTGGACAAGCACGAGACCCTACCTCAAAAAAAAAAAAAAAAAAGGCTTTTTGTTTAGTAGTTATACCAGCATACCAGTCAGTTTAAATTAGGTTTTTAGAGGTTAAGTTGTGACAGCTACTGTTTGATTCCAATATCATGGTGAATAATAGCCTCAAGTTGTCAGTAGTTGATTATTAACACCTAAGAGATGAAATCTCATCTCCTTTTAATCTATGTATATATAATGGCATCTATTTTGTTAGTCTGGACATAAAAGTGGCTAGCCTCACAAACTTAATAGAGTTTAAAATATCAAGATAATGTTATGAGTATATGAAATTTATTTTATTTCATGAAGCTAATTGATTTTACTTTTTCTTAGATGCAAAGCTCTCTTAGGTCCCTTCGTAACAGTGCAGCTAAGAAAAGAGCCAAACTAAGCGGCAGCACTTCTGATATCGAGAGCCCTGACTCTGCCCTGAAGCTTGATTTGACCATGGATTCCCCATCGCGCTCCTCTTCTCCCAACATCAGTTCTTACAGTGAAAGTGGAGTCTATAGCCAAGAGTCACTGACTTCTTCTCTCTCTACGACTCCCCAGGGGAAGAGAATAATGTATTTTATTTTTTGGCATGCTAATGTTCATCTGTAATTTGTGATCTAGATCTTTATTATTATGTTGGGAAAGACTTAAAACCATTTACTTTTTCTTTTTTAAAATGTTAGAATACATTTAAAAGACAGTGGGGAAATGTACACACCTTACCTTCCCTAGCTTTGGTTTGGAGTAGGGATGGAAAGAGTGGTTGATCTTCCTAAGGTTTACCCTAATGCTTTTGTTTCTTCAGCTCTTTTTTGCCTCATTTACTTTTGCACCAGTTGGCTTATATCATCGCTTTTATTTTAAACTCAGCGACATTTTCTCTGATTTATAGAGAAGTTCTACCAGCTGTCATACCACTATTTTTTTAATATTTATTTATTTGCAAGCCGAGAGAGAGAGAGAGAGAGAGAGAGAGAGAGAGAGAGAGAGAGAGAGAGAGAGAATGAGAATGAGAATGGGCATGCCAGGGCCTCCTACCACTGCAAATGAACTCCAAATGCATGTGCTACTTTGCGCATAAGACTTTACATGGGTACTGGGGAATCATACTTGGAATATCAAGGTTTGCAAGCAAGAGCCTTTAACCAACCTGAGCCATCTGTCCAGCCCCCCCACTATTTCTTACATCTTGTTATCTCCATCATCTATAGGAGCTATAGCTCTTATAGCCCTCTCGGGAGCAGTAGTCTAGAACTAGAGTTGGTTTAAATTTAGAGAATTAAAGTTAAATCAGCTTTTTCTGGTTATCTCAACAACCTCTAGTCTTAAAAAGTGACACACCTTGACATCTGGGCATTTCTGTAACACTGTAGTAGGATTTAAGGGAGACCATTCTACCTTTATTTTGGACAAAAATTCATAAGTAAACTTGCCTGGGTATAGGTAGAGGTGTATATTTAAGTAGCTACTAAGCATTTTCCAATATGATGTGTAATTTTCACTCCCATTAGTAATGTGTGAGAGTTAAAATTGGCTCATTCTTGCTAAAATAAATATTTTAAAGTTAAATTATCTTCACTGAGTAAACTGGAGCCTCACAAATATAGAGATTGTGAGACTGAAGCCTCACAAGTATAGATTGATCAAAGGAAAAATGATGATTTCAATAATTTTTAGAATTAAACTGAATTTTAATGCCCTGTTTATGAGATTTTTCTCATCCCATGGTTTTCTAATGTATATATATATTTTTTTGTTTTTCAAGGTAGGGTCTTACTCTATCCCATGCTGACCTGAAATTCACTCTGTAGTCTCAGGCTAGCCTTGAACTCACTGTGATCCTCCTACCTCATCCTCTCAAGTGCTGAGATTAAAGGTGTGTGCCACCATAACTGGCTTTCCTATATATTTTTAACTTAAATAGTGACTGGCTCTGCAGTTGGCAATTTTTTCTTCCTGGAAATTTCCTCATTGTTATTACCCATCTATAATAATAGAATATATTTCCAAAGTGAATTTGGAAAAGTTTTGGTTAAAGTAACTACTTAGCTAAGTATTAAGCATATGGCATGATGTGAGGTGTGTGTGTGTGTGTGTGTGTGTGTGTGTGTGTGTGTGTGTGTGTGTGTGTATTATTTAGCTTTTAAACATAAAGTCCTTCCTTGGTCTTCTATGAAGATGAAATTTTATACTATATGCTCATAATTTAAAACAATACTAAAAACAAAACTCATTAGAAAGTTATTTTGTAACATTTATAATTCTGTATTTCTTGAGTTTTCTCATAGAAGTAATTTTCTTCAGATATTGACATCTATAAGCAGAGTTGAGCATATCCTCATTTATAGGCTGAATTACCATTAATGAAGTTAGGGTTTCTATAGTTAGGCCTCACTGCTGTACTTTTTCTTTGCATGGGTGTGGTTGATATTGGGGATTGAACCATGTGCTAGGTAAACACTCTTTTCATATTTTTTAAATTTAAAACATAGTCTTGCTAAGTTGCCCAGGCTGGCCTCAAACTTGGAATCTTCCTGCTGCAGCCTCTTACTACAGAATAATTATTCTTAACCAGTTTATATCCTGATTTAAGTAAGTGTCATGACCAAGTAACACCACTACCGCCTGATATCAGGCATTGTTCAGGCATTGTTAGGGGACTTGAGGAGGAAAACTTGTTGAAAATCACTCTTTTAAATTGAAATATTTTTCTTTCATTAAAGTTAAATTTACTCAATATAAATGTATACTTGGAGTAATTGGAGAAACCATTCTTTCAAGAGATTTAAAATTGATTCCTCACTAAATCCATTAGCAAATACACTTCTCAACTACTAAGAATTAAGCTTCTCTACTTCAAAATATTCCTCACTGACTCATTGCATTGTAACACTGAGTTTCTTTGCATTTAGATTTCATAGTCTTTAATGACGAAAGCTCACTTTCTTTATTAAACAAGGCTTGCAACCCTTTTTGATGTCAGGATCAAAAAGCATAGTCTTCAGATTGTGGCATTTACAAACCCATTTGTTGCTGAGCTCCTGTTTATAACACTGTCCAGTCTCTATTTTGTCTTACTTGTGATACTAGATACTATGCTAAGTAATTGGGAGATGATTGGTTTTTGGAATAGGCTCTTGGGTCATTTTTCTTTTGGATTCAAGCAGAGTTTATATAGTATAGGTCAGAAAATCATTTCAAGTGCCAATACTCTTATGAATAATTAAGAATTAAGTTGTTCATGGTGGCACATGCCTTTAATCCCAGCACTCAGGAAGCAGAGGTAGGATTGCTGTGAGTTCAAGGCCAGACTGAGACTACATAGTGAATTCCAGGTCATCCTGGGCTAGAGCTAGACCCTACCTCCAAAAAATCAAAAGAACATAAAAAAGAACCATGTGCTAAAAAGTAAAAGGTAAGAGCCAGGCATGGTGGCACATGATTTTAATCCCAGCACTCCCTTTAATCCCAGCATTTGGGAGACAGAGGTAGGATTGCCGTGAGTTCAAAGCCAGCCTGAGCTACAGCAAGACCCTACCTCTAAAAACAAACAAACAAAAAAACAGTAAAAAGGTTAGAAGTTCAAAAGGTGGAACTGGATAAATGACTCAGTGGTTAAAAGGCATTTGCTTACAAAGCCTCATGGCCTGGGTTTGATTCCTCTGTACCCACATAGAGCCAGATACATAAAGTAGTGCATTCATTTGCAGTAGCAAAAGGCCCTGATGTGCCCATTTTCTCTCATCTCTCTGATTGTAAATAAATAAATGAAAATACTTTTTTTAAAAAGTGAGCCGGGTGTGGTGGTTCACGCCTTTAATCCCAGCACTTGGAAGGCAGAAGGTAGGAGGATTGCCATGAGTTCGAGGCCAGCCTGAGACTACAGAGTGAATTCCAGGTCAGCCTGGGCTAGAGCAAGACCCTACCATGAAAAAAAAAAGAGAGAGAGAGAATTCCAGTAAAAAAATACTGTTAGCCATGATTTTTATAACTTCTTTGTTTACTTGCCTATAAGTTTAGTAAGTTGTGAGAATAAAGAATGTGTGATACGAATGTTGAGCAGCTCTAAATCTCAAATGCTTATTGGAATTACGTCATTTTATTGTAGGTCAGACATATTTCCAACGTTTGCATCAAAACCTTGCTCAACAAGACTTTCTTCTGCAAAGAATAAAAACTCTCCTGCTGAACAAAGCCCCAGTGCAGGTATTCTATCTCTGTTCTATACATATGATTTGTGACTTATAAAAAGTGTGAATTATGTCAGAAATGATGGCAAATATATTCAGAGTTAGTTGGGTATGACTATCCAGAGACATTTCCTGGGCCCTTTCCCCCCACCCCAACCCCCTTGACTGACTGCTGCTCTCACAACTCATAACCTACAACCCCATGAGGAATACTAGAAATCCCACTGAGGAAAGCCCTCAGTGGAAGGGTAGGAGGAGGGAAATGGTTGTACCAACACATGATTTGTTCATACAAAGTTTCTACTTAATAAAAAAAGATTACTTATATTTTAAAAGTTTTAAAATATATAGATTCTTAAACAAAAAAAATAGCCTCCTAATGAGAGTAAATATTACATTAGTTTTACAAAAAGAAAAAAAAAATGTCGATTTGACTCAGTTGCTGATTTCCCTGTAAGTCCATTGGTGTAGCTATGCCCAGGCTCCTCCACTCTGATGTTTATATTTAATTGGTTTGCACTAAGACCTGGACATCAGGACTCTACGAGCTCCTAAACGATTCTAGTATACAACCACTGGGCATAACAAATGAGAATTTCTTTCAAAGCAATATATCAGGCTAAGAGGATGCATCAGTGGATAAAGCACTTACCACTCAAGCCTGAATATTAGTTCAATCCTCAGACTCCACATAAAAAGCCATAAGCTGTGTCAGACTTCTCTAATCCTAGCATGCTTGACAGTGAGATAGGAGGTGGAAGCAGAACAATTTCTCAGAAGCTCAGCAGAATGAAGTTAAGAGAAGAGAGGAACCCTGTCTCAAATGAGATGTAACAGTAAGAACCAACCTGAAAGTTGTCCTCTGACCTCCATATGCGAACCATGTCATATGCACACCCATACTTACCCTCACATGCGCATACACATACACCATAAATAGAACAGGATGTCTAGTTACTACTAGCTGATGTGTGTGCGCGTGTGTGCATGTGTGTGCACATGCACGTGCTTGTCTGCAGTGGCTAGCAGAACATAGGGTGTCCCACTTCACTTTACTGTCCTTATTTGAACCATACTGATCCCAGAGCTTGTCCACCCTTCCCCCCTTCAAGCTCTTGAGATTTCTGGTCTCAGCTCTCCTATAGGACTATGGTTATTGGGGCAACATCCAGCTGTTTAACATGGATTCTGGGATTCTAACTCTGGCAGTCTCAAACCTTCATGCTTGCTTAGGAAGCTCAAGTAACTGCTGAGCCATCTTTCCAGCCCTTAATGGAACATGTAATTTATTTAAACATGACTAGATATGTTTGTGTGTCTTGTGTTTAGAGCTTTGTAGTCAGGCTTGGTGACCCATGACTTTAATTCCAGCACTTGGAGGCTGAGGTAGGAGGATCACCCGGTGATGGGAGATCGAGGCCAGCCTGAGGATATGGAGTAAGTTCCTGGTCAGTCTGTATGAGAATGAGACCCTTCCTCAGAAAAAAAAAGTTTTGTGAAACTGGGAGTCTCATAATTTTATAAAATCACTTCTCAGAAAATAGATTTAGCAATTAATAATCATTGAATCATTGTAAAAAATATTTGCACTTGATTTTTCTGTATGATTAGTAAAACTATATAGAATTATGAATAACATTACAAGTTGGATTATGAGTTTTCATATGATCTCAAAGTAGAAATGCTAAAAGCTTTAAAGCTACTTTATATAATTGCCTTCTAAAAGTCTATACATGTGTATAATTATTTGCTAAGATTTTTAATTTTATCCCCTCGGCCACTGTAAAGTCATTTAGAGCATTGTTTAGTGATCTGGTTCCTGCCTGTTTTTTCTTCTTTCAGTGTTGTGTTCTGGTTCAATCAGACCCAATTCAGTACCACTTTCTATCCTTTTATTTACATTTACTATGCCAATTCTTACAGATAAAATCTGAAGTCCACATCACATCCTGTTCAGCTGTGAAAATAGCTCAGTTGTTTTCTCTGGTTATCATTCCCTGTTTCACAAACAATATTGATGACTATGTTTTTTGGGGTTACTGTTGATGTTCTTTATTGGCTTCTTTTATAATGATACTGTAGATAGGAAGTTTTGTGGGTCTTTGTTTTCTTGTGGTGTAGGGATAGATGATAAGCCTTTTGTATGCTAGGCAATTCCTTTACCATTGGGCTACTTCCCCACTTCTGTTGCTACAATTAGACTCCAATTTGTTTTTGTTTTTAAAACAAAATCTTACTATGTAGCCCGGGCTGGCCTGGAACTGAAAATTTTGCCTCAGCCTCCTGAGTGCTGAAATTATAAGCATGTACATCCAGCCCAGCTAACTCAGATTCTTGATACCCAGAGATAGTTTCCTCTTGTTATCTACCAAGTACTTGTTGTATCTTTTATGCCTGGCTTCATCACATGTGCTTGATTTAACTTTGGCCTGCACAAAGCTCTTCAGAACATAGTCATTGTACCCATGCTATAGACTAGATTCTGAAACCCTGGAGTGGTGAAGAATTATGATGATCACTCTGTAAAAGTTATCATTGTACATGTGCTTTAGACCACAGACTGAGAACCCCGCCAGAAAGCCAGAATAATAGAGAATAATGACAGGTCACTCTGTATACAGGTTACCTACTTTGAAACTTAGTTCCTAAGTCAAATAATATAAACCTTGAGAAGTTTAGTATCATCTGTTAGTAGAAAACATTTCTACTTTTAGCCAGGATGTTTATACACCTTACTTTAATAAGTTGTGGTCAGTTCCATGTTGCTGGAATAAACATCCAAATCAGACAGAGTTTTATAGGAAGGATTTATTTCAAGCTTATAGATCCAGGAGGAAGTTCCATCAGTGGTGGAAGAAGCTTCTTCCTTACATCCAAGAAGAGAGTAAAACCAAACAGCCAGCAAAATACCAGCACCTGAACCAGCACACATACCAAAAGCAGCAAGCACAACCAGGCAGTAAGCAGCAGGGACCCACCAGAGCTCAGACTGCTCTGAATACCCTTGGGCAGGAATTTAGATCCGGCCCCAAACCCAGGATCCCCAGTGACACTTCCTTCAGCCAGGCAGCTAGAGACCCAAGTTACAAATTTTAATAAAATGCCTTAGTCTATAGAGGACATACATTCAAGCTACCACAATTGGTTAGCTTAAAACTAAGAATCTGAAACATATCAATATTGCATCTGTAAATTTATTATCATTTGAGATAGTTCTTAAAACTTTTCCTATGAACCAACTTGATACCTTTATCTATACTGCTTTCTAGCTCAGCTTCCAGCAGCCAGCTCTTCCTTCTTCCCTCCTGTTTGTATTAAGCTCTAGCACCAACAATGACATGTATTATTTATGCTTAATGTTTTATACTAGGATTTTTCATTTAGTTGACATTTTGTAGATATAGCTACAAAGTCTTGAATAGATTGCCCAATTTAAACATTCACATGTAGACTGAGTTTTTGTTACTTATTAAAAAGAAACCAGTTGTGGTAACATACTTCTTTAAACGCAGCACTTGGGAAGCACAGGCAGGAGGATTGCTGTGAGTTCAAGGCCAGCCTGGAACTACAGGTCAGCCTGGGCTACAGTGAGAGACCCTACCTCAAAAGATAAAAATAAAAAGAGGCATACAATAGAGTTTTCTATTTATTTTATTTTTATTAGATATTATAAAATATTTGTGTGTTTGAAGTTTGTTAGGCAGCATGTTAAATCCTTTACATGCATATATTTTTTCTTTTTTCTGTGGGATGGGGTGAGATAATATATCTCATTATTATATAGCCCATGCTGCCCTTGAACTAATTTGTGGTGGTCTTCCTACTTCTACCACTAAAATGCTAGGATTTTACAAACATGCACCATCATGCCAAACGCTCTGTTTTCTTCATTTAATTCATATGACAGTTCTAGAAAATGTACAACTATTATCCTCGTCTTAGACATGTCAGTGTCTTGCCCAGAATCTTTCAGCAATGTAAGTGCCAGGGCTATGATTAAAGCAGGTGAGAGCATGATTCCTCTTCCTTCCTTCCTTCCTTCCTTCCTTCCTTCCTTCCTTCCTTCCTTCCTTCCTTCTTTTTTCTTTTTTCTTATTTTGGTTTTGCGAGGTAGGGTCTCACCTAGCTCAAGGCTGACCTGTAATTCACTGTGTACTCTCAGAGTATCCTCAAACTCACAACGATCCTCCTTATCTCTGCCTCCAGAGTGCTGAGAGATTAAGGGTGTGCCCCACCATGCCCGGCTCATACTTAACTTCTTAGTCACCATGTGGTATACTACTTTACCAGCCGGACAAGTATGTATGTATTGCATGAAGCAAGAGAAAAGACAGTAATAAAGAATGTAGGCTTCTCTTAGGTCATTATTTTAAAATTCTGGATTAAAATTTTTTTCTTTTTTAAGTTAACAGTGTATTTAAGTCATTAATTTAACTAAGTAAATGTTTATCATATTTTTTGAGGCCCAGGCTAGTCATGAACTTTCTGTGTAGTTCAAACCGGCCTCAAACTTGTGATCCTTCTGCCTTTACTTCCTGAGTGCTGGGATTACAGGTCTGTCCACTATGATAGCTTTAACACAGATTTTTTTTAACTTTTTTATTGATAGCTTCCATAATTATGGACAATAAGCCATATAACTCCCTCCCACCCTCCCTCATCTCTCTTCCCCGTCTCAGTTATTCTCTGTTTTGTTTCAGTGTCATCATCTTTTCCTCCCATTATGTGTGGGTATTATCAAGCACTGGGAAGTCATGAATATCAAGTCCATTTTGTGTCTGGAAGTTTGCGTTGTAAGCAGTCCTACACTTCCTTTGGCTCTTTCCACCATCTCTTCTGCAATAGACCCTGAGCCTCGGGAAATGTCATAGAGATGTCCCAGTGCTGAATACTCCACTGTCATTTGTCAGCACTATTAGCACTATGGTATCTTTTGCATTATTCCAGTGGTCAGTACCATCTGAAAAAGAGAAGCTTCTCTAGCCAAAAGTGAGATTAGCATTGTTAGATGGGTATGATTGTTTTTTTTTAAAAAGCGGTTATAAGGCAGTTTGGTGGACATAATGTATGTATTTAGCCAGATAACAGCAGGCATTACTCCCCTAGGGCTCATGACCTTTCCCACCATAAGCTTTTGACTAGGTCTTCAGTACCAGGCATGCTTTCCCTCCTGTGGAGCGGGCCTCCAGTCCAATTAGAAAGCAATTAGTTTCTCCTACAATGGACATGCCACTATTGCACCAGTTGGCACATTTGCCCTGGCTGGCCTGTCTTAAGACTTGCAAGGTCCACTGCTGCTCACCACCGCTGATGACTTCTCTCTCCCATAGGGCTGCATGCAGCCATAGCTAACATATATATTTGATTTTCTCTTTCAAACATTACAGGATGTATTTCATTTTTGTTTTTTTGAGGCAGGCCCTTATCCTAGCCAAGGCTGACCTGGAACTCACACTGCAGCCCAGGCTGGGCTTGAACTAATAGTGGTCCTTCTATTTCATCTTCACAAGTGCTGTGAATATAGGAATGAAACACCATGCTCCGTGTTTTTTAAAGCCCATTTTAAAAAATGTTTTTACATAATTTACAATAAGTATCTTTGTATATGAGTAAGATTTAAAGTATCATATAATTTTTAATGGAACAGATCTTTAAAATTACTGTCATATTATAATTTCTGATATATTGTTGACTTTTTACAAAAGAGTAAAAAGCTAGAAAGATTTAGAGGGGAGATAATGTATCTATTGCATAATGTTACTTAAGTTATTCAAATAAACATTTATTTTATTTTATAGGGATTACAACATCCAGTGTAAGCATAATTGGTCAACGTATGAACTATGGGTTTGGATGTGATTTTGAAGATGATAGGTCACATGACATTTCACTTAGTACTTTAAAAACACAAAATAAGGAATATCCAAGACATAAGCATGCAAAAGGTTAGTAAATTTCATGACAAATTAATTTTAAGATTTAATCTAAGAATCCTACCTAAGCATACTAATAAAAATTAAACAAAAATTTTCAGTATTGAGTTTTTTCAACTTACCTTTCTGCTGACATGTTGTTTCTTAACTGATTTTGCAAAATTAGTGAACTCACAGCTTTGCTGTTTGGTTTGTGCTCCTGCCTAAGGAGCTAATGCAAAGAGTAGCCTATGAGTTAGCCAGTAATCTCTACTAGCCTCTATTCCCAGAGAATGCACAAGCACACAGTTCACCACTAAAAGAGAGTGGAGGCAGTCATGTGAGCAAAGTGTCTATTTAGGTTGTAACCATGAAGAAAAGATGTGGCAGTGGGAATGTATCTTCCCTTGTACTAGAACTTGGGAGAAAGCTTCTCTGGTTATCAGCAGCCATTGTTATGATGTTTACATTTTTATAAAATTTAATAGTAAGCACATCTGGTGAGTTCCCTATTTTCTGTTTTCATTTCTCTTTTGTGGGGGGCAGGGGAGTGGGTTTTGAGGTAGAATCTCACTCTAGTCCAGGCTGAATTTGACTATGTAGTCCAAGACTTGCCTCAAATTCATAGCAATCCTCCTACCCCTTCCAGGTTTCCCTATTTCTTAAGTGATACTGTTTTAGCTACATTTTCAAATTTTCTCTTAGCTGGGCATAATAGTTCACACTTGTAATTCTGGCACTGAGACAGGAAGATCGCTAGGAATTTGTGACCAACCTGAACTACATAGAGAGTTCCAGGTCAGCCTGGGTTTAAGATCCTGTTCAAAACAAAAAATAAATAAATATATATTTTTACATATATATTTTTTTCCTTAGAAGAAAAAGAAGTCATTTCAAAATATATAAATATTTAAATGAGCAGTTGGAAGTCTTCTATATTTAAATTTTGTGTTCAAAAATAAGTAAAGATCTGCCTCAGCTGTGGTCCTGATAAGGTGAACATTCGAGCCATGCATGGCCTGTAATTCCAGCACTCAGGAAGCTGAGGCACAGTCATCATGACACACACACACACACACATATATATCATATATATAATGTATATATGTGTACATATATGATGTGTATGTATATATCAAAACCTGGGGCTCAAGAACAAAGAGAAAGAGAAGTTCAGTTTCTATACTTTGTGATTTCTTTTTTTTTTAATATTTTATTTATTTATTTATTTATTTGAGAGAAAGAGAGGCAGACAGAGAGAGACAGAGAATGAGCCCTCCAGGGCCTCCAGCCCTCTTGTGCATCTGGCTTTACATGGGCACTGGGGACTCGAACGCAAGTCCTTCTGCATTGCAGGCAAACGCCTTACCCGCTAAGCCATCTTTTCAGCCCTATACTTTGTGATTTCTGATCATCTTAAATCATGGGTGATGTGCAGGCAAGCAGGAATGTTAAGACATTTTTGTGCAAGTAACCCAAAAAAAGTAAGAAAGAGTTTGGTTAGAAACTTTGTCGTGTATTTTTATTTTTCAAATTTCTTAAAACTTAATCTGAGCTATAGCTCTTTATCCTTTTTTCATTGATTTTATAAAAGAGAATAATGAACCAGGTATAGTGGCACATGCCTTTAATCCCAACACTAGGAAGACAGAGATAGGATCACCATGAGTTTGAGCCAACCTGGGACTAAAGAGTGAGTTCCAGCCAAAGAATGAGCTATAAGAGTGAGTTCCAGGTCATCATAGGCTTGAGTGAGAACCTATCTCAAAATAAATAAATAAGTAAATAAATAAATGATGTATATTTTATTTATTAATTTTCAATCAGAGAGACAGAGACAGAGACACCAGGGCCACCACCTTGTGGGTCTGGTTTATGTGGGTCCTGGGGAATTGAACCCAGGGCCTTAGGCACTGGAGGCAAGTGCCTTAACCGCTGAGCCATCTCTCCAGCCCTACATATTTTTCATGTAAAGAAAATTAAGGCTGGGCGTGGTGGCGCACACCTTTAATCCCGGCACTCGGGAGGCAGAGGTAGGATTGCCGTGAGTTCAAGGCCACCCTGAGACTACAGAGTGAATTCCAGGTCAGCCTCAACTAGAGCGAAATGAGACCCTACCTCAAAAAATCAAAAAAAAAAAAAAAGAAAGAAGAAAAAGAAAATTAAGGACAAAAATCCTTTTTGAGAATTGGAGAGATGGCTCAGCTTTTAGGATTTTCATTATATTTATACTTCTCTCTCCCTTACCGAAGTGTTTGAATGATGACACCTAAGGCTACACTATTATACTCAGGAAGCTTAGGCCATAACTACATAGAAAGTTTATAGAAAGTTTAAAGCCAGCCTGCACTGTACATAGTGAGATGTGTGTCTGTGTATGAATGAAATGCATTTATTTTCTCATATGTGAAAATGTCATAAAAAAAACCAGTATTTTATATACAATTAACATACAATAATAAAAATAACTGTAGCCAGGTATGGTAGCTTATTATGCTTTTGCTCCCAGCACTCATAAGGCAGAGATAGGAGAATTGCTGTGCGTTTGAGGTCAGCCTAGGACTACAGAGGGAATTCCAGATCAGCTTGAAGTAGAGTGAGACCCTACCTCAAAAAAAAAAAAAAAAATAACACCTGTAGGGCTGGAGAGATGACTTAGAGATTAAGGCGCTTGTCTTCAAAGCAGAAGGACCTGAGTTCAGTTCCCCAGTACCCATGTAAAGCCAGATGCACAAGGTGGCACATGTGTCTGGAGTTCGTTTGCAGTGGCTGGAGGCCCTGGTGCACCCAGTCTCTCTCTATCTGCCTCTTTCTCTCATTCTCTTTCAAATAAATAAATAAAATATTTTTTTAAAAACCTGTAAATCAAAAAATTTACATGCTCAAGTAATTATGTTAAAGTGAATACAGAATAGAAAAACTCACAAGATACATGTGTTGGTAATGTGTGGATGAGTGGATTCCTCCTCTTCCTTTTTTTGTCCTCTGTTGGCTGTCCCTTTGAACCTGACTGTTCATTTTCTCCACAGTACATAGTGTCTTTGGAGCTCAACAAATGGCTTGAAAAGGTGATTAATGATGACTGGTTGGAGTTTTAACAACATGAATTCTTTTCTTAAAAATTTACTTATTTGGAAACAGAGAAAGAAGGAGAGTGTCTAAGTATGAGCATGTCAGGGCCTGCTGCAGACAAACTACAGATGCATGCCCCAGTTTGGCATCTAGCTCTATGTGGGCACTGGAGGATTGAACCTGGGCTGACAGGCTTTGCAAGCACTGAGCCATCTTCTCCAGGCCCATGAATTCATATTTTTTGTCTATTTTTTAATGAATTAGATGTAAATAACAAATTATTCAAAATGATTTGTGTGTAAAGTTTTTAGGCTCAGTGGATAAAGCTTCACAGCTGAAGCCTCTGCCTGAGTTCAGTCCCAGACCCAATGTAAAAAGCCAGAAGCTGTGGTGGGTAATTGAGACACACTGACAGTGAGATGGGAGGTTGAAACTGAAAATGCCCTGGACGCTCACAGTGAATGGCAGACCAGCAGTAAAGCAAGATCCAGAGAGAAACCTGCCTTATGTTCATTTGCTGCCAGGTGCATCTTCTTTTTGGAAAGATAAGAGCCAACCTGAAAATTATCCTCTTACCTCCACATATGTACTGTGGCAAGCATTTACACAAAAGTTTTGAAAAAAAGAATTTTAAGGTTCTGCGAATAATCAGTAGTTAAAGGTGCTTGTTTGCAAAACCTACCTGCCCTGGTTCAATTCCGAAGGCACACACGTAAGATGGATACAAAAGTGGCACAAGCTTCTGGCATTTGCAGAAAGAGCCCCTGGGATGTCCATAAACACAGATAGATAGATAGATAGATAGATAGATAGATAGATAGATAGATAGATAGATAGATAGATAGATTTCAACATTTTATAAATATTTTGTATATTTAGAATTGAGACACTAAGCCATATTTCTTTCAACATTTTTTTGAAACATTTGCCTGCAAGCAAATGTCCCTTTTGAATTTATGTGGGTGTCTAGGAAATTGAACCTGGGCCTACAAGCTTTTGCAAGCAAATGACTTTAAAGCCACTTCCCCAAACCCCTAACTCTGCCCTCCCCCCATTTTCTTTATGTTCACACAAAGCTAGAATGAGTTATCTCTAACAGTTAATAAAAACAATCTACATATTTTTAATTACTTATTTGATTAATATTTTCAAAAGCATCCGGGCATGGTGGAGCACACCTTTGATCCCAGCACTAGGGAGTCAGAGGTAGGAGCATTGCTATGAGTTCAAGGCCACCCTGAGATTACATTGAATTCTAGGTTAGCCTGGACTAGAGCAAGGCCCTACCTCAAAAAGCAAAACAAACAAAAAAGAACCGTAATCAAAACCAGCATAGATCCCATCCTCATGGCGTTTACAAGCTAACAGAGGAGAACAGTTAGTAAATCATGAAAAACTGAGATAAAAACCTATGAGTGCAGGTTACTATGTGATTGAGTTGATCTGGCTCGTGATAAGAAATTATTAGCTTCCCTGTTACCCTTTAGTTCTCTGATTATCATTGTATGATTAAATGTTTCTCCCACCTTCAGCCTTGGCTTATGGGAAGGAAAGTTTCTTTCTTCTCCAGTGGCTGGTGCATACTAGGCATTCAACTTAAATATATTTATTGAATTAATGGGCATGTTTGATTAAATTATAAATTTTGTATGAAATTTTTTTTTAAAAACTCTTTTGAGTCAGGGTCTTAATGTAGTCCAGGCTGACCTCAAACTCATGGTGACCTTCCTTTTGCAGACTCCTGGGTGCTGGAATTAAAGGCATGTGGATACCACACCTGCATAAAAAAAATGTAAAGCCACACTGTACTATTCTAAGATTTTATGTAATAAATAAATGTTTTTAAATGTACTTTTTTTTTTTTTAGGGTTTACAAGGTCATCAAATTTCCAGCAAATTTCTAGCTTTGATCTCACATCCACAAATACCTTACCAGAAGACTCAGTAGTGGTGGTTGGAAAAGGTAATTCAGAGTTATTTAGCTTTTTAATTGTATATGTTCTTCACACATGAAGTTTGTTAATATTAAACTAAAA
>PVHP010027400.1:10197-23999 GCA_004024765.1 Zapus hudsonius | reverse complement strand
GAGGGAGGGAGGGAGGGAGGGAGGGAGGGAGGGAGGGAGGCAGACAGAGAATATGGGCACACCAGGGCCTCCAAGCCACTGCAAATGAACTCCAGACACATGCGCCCTCTTGTGCATCTGGCTGTATATGGGCACTGGGGAATCGAACTCTGGTCCTTCTGCATTTCAGGAAACCGCCTTAGCCGCTAAGCCATCTCTTCAGCCCTAAACTTTTTTTTTGAGGTAGGGTCTCGCTCTAGTCCAGGCTGACCTGGAATTCACTATGTAGTCACAGGGTGGCCTCGAACTCAGAGCAATCCTCCTACTTCCCAAGTGCTGGGATTAAAGGCGTGCGCCACCATGCCGGGCAAAATTTAACTTTTTTTTTTTTTAAATTTATTCATTTTTCAAGCAGAGAGATAGAGAGAGAACCAGGGCCACCACTTTGTGGGCCTGGTTTATGTGGGTCCTGGGGATCTGAACCTGAGGCCTTAGGCACTGGAGGCAAGTTCCTTAACCCCTGAGCCATCTCTCCAGCCCAAATTTAACTTTTTTTATGCCCCAGTCATTCATTAGTATGAGATAATGATGTCTCCAAGAGATAATTGAACTGTACACAGACTGATTCTTTTGTGAGCAAAATGTTCAAGAAGATTAGTACCTTTTGGTCTTTAACACCCTTGAAGGCTGGTCTAACATAGTCTCTATAATCTACCTATCTGGCCACTTATTTTCACTTTTTAAATACAGAACAAGTATAATTTACATAAATGCATAATTTATCTAGTTGTCTACTTTTTGACATTAGAGCTGTAGTTACATGATATTACAAGCAATTTTAAGATAATATTCTTGTCTATGCATGATGGAATAACTGATGTGATTAGATAAATTCTTAAGATGTAGAATTTCCAGGTGGAACATTATCTTAATCAAGGTACCAAATTGCCCTACAATGTATTATGGAGGCACAAATTTCCATTCCTACCAAATATGAAAAATGGAAGTATACCAGTTTCTAAACATATGTAATTGCAGTGCTTACTACCAAGCACTTACATTTTGCCAACCCAGTGATCTAAAATTGCCACTGATTTTCTACTGGTGCCCATACCACCCTCAATTTTTACTTGAAAGTTTCCCCAATGTATTTAACCTTAGCTTTTTTTTGGGGGGGAGGGGTTAACATGTGCTATGTGTAGTAAATGCACATGAATGAGCTGACTTTGCACCCCATATGTTCTTTAGTGGCAGCAGAACAGTATCAGGTATCTTTTTCAATCACTCACCCAAGTGTTTTTCCCTGCAGTGGAGTCTATTAATGATTCTTGGGCTAGCTGATGATGAATCTTAAGAGATTCTCTGGTCTCTGTTTCCCACAGGACCAGATTAACAGACTTGTGTGGCCATGTCCATCTGTTTAGAGTGTTCTGGAGATTCAAACTCAGGCAGACCCTCATGCTTGAGAAGGAATTGCTGAGCCATCTCTCCCAAACTAACCTTAGCATTTAAAAAAATAAAATTTCATGTTAGGGTCTCACTCTAGCCCAGGCTGACCTGAAATTGGCTATGTAGTCCCAGGCAAGCCTCAAAAATCCTTCTAAGTCTAACTCTTGAGTGTTGGAATTAAAGTTATGCACAACTATATCCAGGTACTCTTAGCATTTAAAAATTTTTACTTACTTATTTGAGACAGACCACACACACACACACACACACACACACACACACACAGAGAGAGAGAGAGAGAGAGAGAGAGAGAGAGAGAGAGAGAGAGAGAGAGAGAGAGAGAGAGAGAGAGAGAGAGAGAATGATTATGAGCATGCCAGGGTTTACTGCAACTGTAAACAAATTCCAGGTGTATTTATCACTTTATATATCTGGCTTTGAATGGGTACTAGGGAAGAGAACCTGAGCTATCCATCATTATAAACAAGTTTATCCACTGAGCATTCTCTCTAGCTCGTAATGTTAACATTTTTATGTTGTTATTATTTTGAGTTTGGATTTAGTCCAAATTTTCTGCAGAAAGGTTTCTTCCACACTGAGGGGCTATATCCTGCCATGGATCACTATGTATACAGTAATAAACAGTGTTCTTATTTTAATATGTGTGGCATAATCAAACAGACAGGTAAAGAATCTAAGGTAGATACACACATCTTCACAAATGGAATCATAAACTAGTTTACTTACATTTTTGGCAAGGAAGTTAAAAACAAAATACAACTCTGATCTATTTCTAGGAATCCCTAATAATAATCTTAAACCGAGCATGGTATCTCAATAATCAGGAGACTGAGATAGGATTGCTGAGATCAAGGGAGCCTGGGGAAGAGTGAGACCATGCCAAAAAAAAAAAAAAAAAAAAAAAAAAAAAAAAAAAAAAAAAAAAAAGAAAAGAAAAAAGAAAGAAAAGAAAAAGAAATTTTCTTAGTTCATGAACAAAGCTATGCAAAAAAAATGAAATCAGCACTAGTTTATCAATGTGGAAGACAATATTCCAAGAGATGTAAGTGGAACTGAATTCTATTAATAGTCATGACTGGTGACAAAGAATTAGTAGGACTAAGAATTTTGTTTGAAAAAAATGTAAGGAAAGCTATACTAGTTAAGATGTTTGCCTCCTAAATCTCTGCTTTTGTCTTTACACAATTTTTTTTGTTGTTGTTTTTCTTTCTTTTTTATTTTTATTTTATTTTTATTTTTTGGTTTTTTGAGGTAGGGTCTCACTCTAGCCTAGGCTGACCTGGAATTCACTATGTAGTCTCATGCTAGCCTTGAACTCATGGTTATCCTCCTACCTCTGCCTCTTGAGTGCTGGGATTAAAGGCGTGCGCCAACATGCCAGCTTATTTTGTTTTTAATGTTCATTTCTTATACACATTAATTTCCTAAAACATAAACAAATTTTCTGATCTATATAATGGCTACCCATCAGAATACACAACAGGCCAAAAACATTCAAAATGTTTTGCTATACTTTTATAACCCTTAATTATGATTTAAAAATAGTTTAGAGGAATAGCTGAGATATTTCCTACAACAGAGTAATCTTTGAAGAATGAACTTCTCTAGGGGCTGGAGAGATAGTTAAAGGCACTTGCTTGCAAAGCCAGACGCATACCCATACTCAATCTTTGTTTGCCTCTCTCTGTCTCTTATGCAAATACGTACATACATACATACATACATACATAGATACCAGTTTGTGGTGTGGATAAAGAAACCTTGATTGCCAGAGAGGACTTTATAGATGAGTATTACTATAGTAAAACTACTTAAAAGTAGAAAATACATTTTTTAAAAGTTACACAACTGCCGGGCATGGTGGCGCATGCCTTTAATCCCAGCACCCGGGAGGCAGAGGTAGGAGGATCACCATGAATTCAAGGCCAGCAAGATCCAGGTCTGTTCTGAGACCTAGGTGAACAAAGGTGTGGTGTGGACAACCAGCATTTGACACCATAAATGCTTACCTTTTCCATAGTATGACGAAGCGTGCAGGGATCCTCAATGATATGTCTTAAGAGAAGCGTGACCAGGGGAGTAAACCCATTGAAGCCTGAGCTCTGTGTCAAGTTCAAGATCATACGGGTGCTCTTTAGCTCTGCAAACATCATGGCATATTTATGGTCTCGGGTGAGCCTCAAGCAGAGACGAAGGGTGGCATGCAAGGTGTCTGGGTCCACAGGGACACCTAGCATGCTCACACAAGCCCGGATTAGAACAGTCACCATATCTTCTGTCAGGCCTTGAATCAGGATCTCTCCTATTTTTGTTTCTTCCAGGCTAGTTTCCTCTTCAGTATCTGGAATCTCGAGGGTGAAAGGGATATCTACAAAAGGTGAAAAGTAGTTTAGACAGCTTTACATTTCATCCCATACCTCTCATTCTAAAGCAACCAGTCAAGAAGTTGAGCCCTATTATGAGAAACACACCAAGGATGAAAGGTGTATATTTTACTCTCTTTGTTTTTCTTTTTCTTCCTTCCCTTTTATTTATTTATTTTTTTGGTGGGGCAAAGAAGTCACAGGCAATAATATTAGACATTAAGCCATAAACAATAGGTTTAGGCAAAACTTTTAAATAAAACACATTAAAAAATTAAACTCTGGAGGCAATAGAGATATCTCAGCACTTAAGGCAATTGCCTGCAAAACTTAACAAACTGGGTTAGATTCCACAGTACCCAGATAAGCCAGATGCACAAAGTGGCACTGGCTAGATGACCTGGTGTGCCTATTCTCTCTCTCTCTTACAAATAAATATTTTTTTTAAAAAATCAAAGTCCAACAAGCAGGTATACAACTTTAATCCCAACTACTCAGAATGCTAAGGTAGGAGGATATTGAGTTTAAGTTGCCCCTGAATTACACAGAAAATGTTCATCTCAAAAAAAAATTCAAAATGAAAAGACCAACCATTGCCTTTATTTTCTTTACGTTTAATATCCATTTCTTTGCTTTCATCCAGTGTTTTCTCTAGTTCCTGTCCATTAGTGCTTTTTAAATTTTTAATTAGTCGTGGTACCCTGAGGAGAGTTAACATCACAGGGCGTCGATTCCCTGTTTCTTCATTAACCTAGGAAGGAAAGGAGAGAAGGAAGGAAAGAAACAAAGGAAGGAATAAAGAGAATGAAAGAAAATATTTACCACAAAAAGTAATCATAAAGGGGGTTTTTTGACATGAAAGAACTCTGGCAACATATCATAAAATGTAGAAAGAAAAGTATAAGGTTCCTGGAGGGAAAGTAGCACACATTTAGTCATAAATATCATCTTAAGGAAGAACACTGTGAAATTACCTATATGGTCCAACCAATTTAAAAGCGCAAATTATATTCCTCATCATGTTACAATTTGTGTTCAAAAGAAACAAAGAAAAATAGGCATATTGAATACAATGCCTTTTTATCAATAGTTTACAGTATTAGCTGAGCATGTACCTGCACCATTGTAGTGAACTGGACAGTGTATCTTCTTCGACCAGCAGTGAATCGCACACTTGTTTCTCCAGATTTCCAAGCAGAATCAATTGTGCTGTTGTTGCTGGCACTATAACTACACCAACGTCCAGAGCGGTCATCAAACCAGCGCCAGTTGTTGCTGTTGGACTGTAGGTACTAAATATAAAAATACAGTTTCTTTAATTTCCTTCAAGGTTGATTATTAGAAGAAGAAATAGTAACCATCAGTATTGATGACAAATCTCATCTGGGAAAAACAAACTGCACATTAATACATTTCACAGAAAGATTTTCACATACATTTAAACCCTACTGCTTAGTGTCTTTCAATGAAAAAAAAAAACTAGCAATTTCCTTGCACTGTCATATTCTACTTTCAGTTTCTAAGGGGCTTGGTCATGCATTATGTATTGGAACAAAAAATTATTTTTAAAAAGTTACTAAGGGACTGAAGAGATAGCTCAGCTGTTAAAGGAGCTTGCTGCCAAAGTCTCCAGGATTAGGGTTCAATTCCCCAGTATCCAATGACAAGCTACATGAAAGTGGAGGATGTGTCTGAAGTTTATTTCCAGTGGAAAGAGGCCCTGGCAAACCCATTCTCTCTTAAGTAAATGAAAAAAAAATATATATATATATATATATATAAAGTTACTGAGGGGTTGGGGAAGACAGCTCAGCATTTAAAGGTGCTGGCTTGCAAAGTTGGTTCTCTAGTACGCATGTAAAGCTAGATGGACAAATTGGAGCTTGTGCCTGCAGTTCATTTGTACTGGAAAAAGGCCCTGGAGTGCCCACAGCCAAGCAGGCGGTGGCTCTCCATTGCAAATAAATAAATTAAAAAAAATAAAGCTACCAATATCAAACTTGATCCTAGCCAAAAATTAAAGAATATTTTTAAAAAGTTACTGGAAATTATATTTTTAAAACAAAAATAGTAATTTGAGAAAAGGGAAAGGAGAGAGTAGAGGAGGACACAGCACAAATGTCACTTGTTGAAGAAAAAAAAACTCCATATGCATGTACCACTTTGTGCATCTGGCTTAATTTGAGTGCGGGGGAATCAAACCTGGGCAATCTGGCATTGCAAGTAACTTTAACCACTAAGACATCCCTCTAATAGCTATTTTTATTATTTAAATATTTTATTTATGATGATGCTATCAACTTTTTTTTACTGATTTTTTTTTTGCGTGCCATACATGTGCCAGAATCTCTTGTTGCTGCACACAAATGCCCAGCTTACATTACATGCAAATTCACAATGGGAATTGAACCTGGACCACCAGGCTTTGCAAGACAGCACCTTTAACAGCTGAGCCATCTTCCCAACCCAAGATAAGCTTGCTTTTTTTTTTTTTAAAAGAGAGGCTGTTGCATACTCTATCAGTCATGTAGCAGAAGAGCATACTATTATAAAGCTGGCTTCCAGGGTAACTTTGGCAAGTAGCTGCATATGAAAGTAATTTAAGGTTAACATTAAGAAGAGAAACTAGCTTTTAAGATCTTTCTAAGGCCTGCTACATGGAAGGGAATACAAGAACTAGTCAAAAGCCTAGAATAGTAATACCCACTAATGTCTGGCTAAATACATGTATTAAGGCCACCAAACTGCCTTATTAGCATTTTTTTTAAAAAGAGCATACTCATATAATAATACTATTCTCACTTTTGGCTAGAGAAGCTTCTCTTTCATAAGGTGGTGGCCACTGGGATAACTCAAAAGACAACAGAGTGCTGAGAAGAAATGGCAGTGGAGTGTTCAGCACTGGAACATCTCTACCACACTTTCCAAGGCTCAGGATCTATTTATTGCAAAAGAGGTGGCATAAAGATTATAAGAGCCAAAGGAAAGGTAGGACTGCTTAAAATACAAATGTCCACACAAAATAGCTTTGGTATTCATGACTTTGCAATGCTGAACAAGACCTTCATACAATGGGAGGAAAATAATGACACTGAACAAAACAGAGACAAATTGAGAAGGGGAAGAGATATGAAAGAGGGTGGGGAGGAAACAAAATGGTTTATTTACGGTTTATAATTATGGAAGCTATCAATAAAAGCTTAAAATAAAATAAAATATAAAATAAGAAGAGCAGCAAAAAAAAAAAAAAAAAAAAAAAAAAAAAAAAAAAAAAAAAAAAAAAAAAAAAAAAGATGGGGAAATAGCTCGGCAGGTGTAGCAGCACTTGAGGGGCTTGACATAGCACAAGCGTGGTTCCATCATGCATGTAAAATGCTGGGCCTGACTACATATGACTGTAACCTCAGCCCTGTAGGTATTGAAGACATAAGGAGAGCCAGGCTTGCTTGTGAGCGAGTCTGACCCAAAAAACAGGCAACTCCAGGTTTATCAAGAGACTCATATCTCAAGGAACAACAAAGAGTAAAAATGTGGACATTGCATGTTCTCCTCTTGCCTCTGCATACTTATGGAGTACATGAATTCACACACATGTGAAAACATGATACCACACATACGCACGCCAAAAAAAAAAAAATCCCCCAAGAGATTTATTTCCTGGTCAAAAACTTTTAATTCCTCCCTTCCCCTCTCTTCTAGTTTACTTTTGCCTACAAATTGATATCATCCTGCAAGCCACAGATTCTACTTCACACACCTTTGTCATTTGGGATCTTCTTTTCGATGAGATGGCTGTCTTTTCATAGAAGTCAATAAGAAGTAACACTGGGGTGATCCACCTAAAATGATTTATTCAAGAATTTGCACAAATTTGGAAAATGTCAGGTACAAGGTATCTATTTATGAATTATTCAAGATACAGCATAGATACAAGTCTACTCACTTTGGGGTCTGGACCTCCTTTTGCTCCTTGGCAGCCTGTAGGCAGGGCTGAACAACTTCCAAAAGCTTGATTAGGACATTAAGGATACCACTTGATTCTACTACCCAAGCACAAGGTAACTTCAACTCCTAATTGATTCAAAGTAAACAAAGAGACATAAATTCAAATATAAAAAGATAGGTGTTAACATTATCAGAATCAGAATAAAAAGTCTACTTCTTACACTTATAAGCTGTGGGATCTGAGAAATTTCAGTTTTATAATATTTGGCTTCCTCATGAGTAAGAGGAAATTATCATTCATACATCGAAGGTAATTGTAATGACTAAATATATTTAATGAAGTTCTCAACAGTATCCGTCATATTAACATGTCCTGCATATGGAAATGGCTTTGAATATCATTAGGGATTGGTATGTAGGCAGTGCAGTTTTAAATATGTTCAAATTGTAAAGCTTATGATTTACAGTGCTTTATTTGCGGGGGAAGGGGGAGAATGGGCATGACAGGGCCACCAGCCACTGCAAACGGAACGCCAGACACATTTGCCAACTTGTGCATCTGGCTTTACATTGGTAATGGGGAATTGAACTCATTGTCCTTCGGCTCTTAAGCACTGAGCCATCTCTCCAGTCACTGATTTACATAACTTTCTAATATTTCAAGGAAGAGGGAATAATTAAAATATTAATGGTTCTGGTTCTTAATGGGACTCCACTAAAGTGCTGTTTTTAACAGAAAAGAAGTGAATTTTCAAAAATAGGTGATTATTTAGACAAAACAGAAAACATCTAACAGTTAGAACAACGTGTAAATGATATGGGAGACAATCATATCTCTGTGTATGAACAGAAAAAGAACCAGATGAAAAGGCGGCCTAAGAATGAATTATTATATAATGTTATTGAGGGCCTTAAACTTGAACTATTTCTCTTAAGTAGCTGTGGGGAAAGCACTTCTATCCTAAAGGAAAGCTACATAAGAGTCTCACATATATTAGACTCTACTCATGAATTACTGTAAAACCTATTCAACAGGAAAAGCTACAAACGAACAAACACTTAACCAATGTCATCTTTTTAGTTTTTATGTTGGTAAGAACAATAACATGTCTTATTCAAACCATTCACTTGACTAAAATAATGTGCTAATCGATCAGGTAGGGAAAGCAAAAAACAGCAAGATTCTGTAAGATTATCGCAACACTGATCACATCCAATTTCCATAGGCTACCCTATTATTCTTCTACTAGTTAAGTTTCCCCAGACAGGAAATAGTATTCGAAGAACACTATGCTATCCTATTGAATTTCCAAATCCTAAACCTTTTGACCCAATATTTGTTCTGATGACATACTACAGTCATTAACGAGAAGTAATACTTTTCACCTTCCTGAATTCAGATAAAATTGTTAGTAGCATCCGAGTAACACAGACTTCTGTAGTTTTCATTTTATACTGCATACTTTACCTACTGGAAATTATGTACTCAGGAAACACAGCAATAGTGCCTTGCATTTCTTTTTCTTTTACATACTCTGTGATAGGTGTTCCAATAAATTTGACAAATGAATTACAAAGCCCAAAAGATCTAAAATTTACCTCAAAAAGCAGGGTTAAAAGCAAGATTCTAGTAGCCAAATTGGAGGCCTGAGGAAGGGTGGCCATCTGACTGATCCACTCTGAAACAGTTTTTGTATCACTTGTTGTAAGAGGAAGAGCAGCTTTGATCAATACATCAGCAGCTTCCCATACCTAGAAAAGCAGAAAAGTGGCCATGTTTCTTAACTGCAGAGTAAGATAAAGTTTGGGAAAATATTATCACTCTTTATAAATACTTCTTCCACCCCCACTACATTCAGTGAGAAATGTGAATTACAACCAAATTACCAAAAAATGTTATTCGTAGGCTAGATTTTAAGAAGCCTACCATTCTAAGTTAAAGGAAATGTCTTGAAAAATTCTTGGTGAATATAGTCAATATCAAAAAGGTTCTAAAAACGTATACTTCCATTATAATCTTTACCTGGAATTATCATGGAAACCAAAATCAAACTACTAGAATGTCAGAAACATTAGTTTGATTTTGGTTTGCAAATGCTATATTAAGATGAATTTGGGGGCCAGGGTAGGCAATGCATGCCTTTAATCCCAGTACTTGGGAGGCAGAGGTAGGAGGATCACCATGAGTTCAAGGCCACCCTGAGACTACATTGTTAATGCCAGGTCAGCCTGGGCTAGAGTGAGACCCTACCTTGAAACACCCCCTTGGGATTATTTTTCTCTATGAAGGATTTAGATTACTTAATTTAAATAAACTCAAAAATATAAATAATGCCGGGTGTGGTGGCGCACGCCTTTAATGCCAGCACTAGGGAGGTAAAGGTCAGAGGACTGCCATAAGTTCAAGACTACCCTGAGACTACATAGTAAATTCCAGGTCAGCCTGGACTAGAGCAAGAAACCCTACCTCAAAAAACCAAAAAACATAAATAAGACATTATACCTTTCTATGCAAGACATAATATTCAATTTTCCTTGGCTTTTTAAAATTCTTTTATTTCCAAGCAGAGAGAGAGAGAGATAGGAGACATAGATTGGGAGTGCCAGGGCCTCCAGCCATTGCAAACAAACTCCAGATACATCTAGCTTATGTGGGCACTGGGGAATCAAACCCGTGTTTAGGCCTACAAGTTAGGCCTGGTAGGCAAGCACCTAAACTACCGAGCAATCTTACCAGCCCTTCCTTGACTTTTGAAAACCAAATGTTGCCTGGCTATCTCTGAATATATAAACTTAGGATAATTTCTTTCTTATTCTAACACATTAATTACAATTAAATTAACCCAGATTAATTTTATGAGAAAAAAACATGCCATACCTTTGTGTGTGTCCCTCTTGGCTCATGGAGAGCTTACCTGATTGACAACTTGCTTCAGAATCATATCACGGTAATCTGCTCCATTACGCTTGATGGCTGTCATGATTAGATCACACACACGGTACACTGTATCTGGCAGCTCATCAAGAAGGTGAAAACAGCCTGGCAACATTGTATCTGTGAAAGTATGGAGCTCATCTTGCTCCAGTGGGTCAGCATCTTGGAACTTCTCTAGACATTTAGCTTCTTCCTCCTCTTGTTTTTCTCGAGCTCTCCTCTCCTCTTCCTCCTTTCGACAAGCAACTTCCTGAAGGCAGGTGAAAGGAGGACAACATGTAGTAGAGGTAAAGGATGCAAGACGAAACAGACCAAGTATTTGTCTCACAATATGAATACCCTCTCTCAAGCACCTTAAACTTTCAAAAGGGCACAGTAATGAATGTTCCAGCAGCCACACAGGTTAAGACAACATAGTATCCTGTAATTTCTGACAGCATGGTGAATTCAAGGATGAACACATAGCTATATTTGGACTCACTGGCACTATCAATTACATTTTCGGTCTATTAGTTGATAATGAAGTCCAATGTTTCATCTGTGTTATCTAAGGCTTTAGTTCAATAATGTAGCTCCAGGATGGACCACAAGGTTGAGATGAAAGAGTACTCCCATAGCATTCTTTAGACCCACCAATTACTTCACCAGTGTTCAGAGAAATACTAAGATTATTGGGCCAAGATCTTTTGGGAAAGCTATTGTCCAGTTACCTCTGGTGACTCTGCCCTCTGATCCATAGGAATATCCTGTCCCAGAGACATGGCAATTGCTCTCATCATCTGGTCTTCTTCAGACATGCTGAGATCCTATAAAGGGACAATACAAAAAATAACAATTGGGGCTGAGGAGGTGACTCAGTAGAGTTAAAGGTTCTTGCATGTAAACCTGCTGACCCAAGTTCTATGCTCCTTAGTGCCCACATAAAAGATGGGCACAAGACTGGCGCATGCACCTGCAATTCCAACATGCCTATAGTAATGGAAGGCAGATCCAGAAGAATCTGGATGCTTATAAGGAGCAGCAAGAGCAAAACAAGACAGACCCAGGCTCAAAAGAAAGTGGAAAGAAAGGAGAATCAATGAGATTATCCTTTGACAAACAAGCATACGCACTGACATGTACGCACACACAGAATATAATAATCATAAAATCACACACCCATGAAAGTTTTTTTTTTTTAAAGGGAGATACAAAAATTTAACACATTCAAAACAGAAAACCAAATATACAACTTCAACTCACAAGGAAACAGAACAGATCATTCAGGGAAAGGAATTCAAAATGATGCTCTCTGAAGTCAAACTCAACTAGTATTACCTGGTCACTGTGAGAACAATGAGGAAAATGACAATGAAAATTAAGCATGTTAAGAGTTCTTCAATGTGACCACCTATTCTTCATCTAAGCAAAGCCCAAATTTTATATGCTTCTTGGGTCTTCCGCAAAGTCTAATAATTTGCATGGCTAGGGAATATGAAGCTTCTAGCATTATAGTGCTGAAGCTTATAGAAAAACATGTAAAGAAAACACTGGAGCTGAAGAGATGGCTCAGCAGTAAAGGGGCTTGCCTGTAAGAAAGAAGGACCCGAGTTCGATTCCTAGTACCCACGTAAAGCAAGATGCACATGTTGGGGCATATACCTGGAGTTCCTTTGCAGTGGCTGGAGGCCCTGTCTCACCCACTCTGCCTGACCCTCACAAATAAACAAACAAACAAAAAAAAAACAACAAACTTGCAGAGCCTGGAAAGATGGCTCACGAGTTGAAGACACTAGCTTGTAAAGCCTGACAGCCTGGGTTCAATTCCCAGGCCATTCATGGAGGATGAATGCAAAAAGTGGCAAGTCTTGTTGTTTATACTCACTGATACCAGGCCCTGTGCACACAAACTCGGACATACAAATAAGTAGTAAAAATTAAAGAAAACACTGAAACAGGATATAAAGAAATTTGAAAAGAAGCCATTTATAGAAAAAACAGTAATGGAAGAATGAGGATTAAAAAGGATATATACAGCTAAAACAACATCCAAGAATAGAATTATTGTGTCAACTCACCCGAACAACCCCTCCCATGATAGGAGGAGGGTGGGTTAAAAGGTACTCTGTAGCCTGTTCCATTGTGCTGGTGTTCAAGAGGGCCTCCATGGCATGTTCTCTTGTGAAACCCATGTCCATAAGCTACAAAAAGAATATAAGAGCTCCTTATTACATCAAGAGAGAAATCAAGGGCTGAGCTGATGGCTCAGTAATTAAAGGCACATGCTTGCAAAGCCTGATAGCCTGGATTCAATTCCCAAGCCACAAACCTACAATGTGGAACTAGAATTAGACATAAAGTTACACATTAAGGTAAGGAAGCCAAATTGTATCTCAATTTCATCCTCTAAGAAAACAGGAAGCAGGGTAGGTGGCAACTGTAAAAGATTTGAGGGGCTGGAGAGATGGCTCAGCAGTTAAGGGTGCTAGCTTACAAAGTCTGGTGGTCCTAGGTACCCATGTAAAGTCAGATGTAAAAAGTGAGTGGCTTTTGCATCTGGAGTTTGCTCCAATAGAGGCTCAGTCATACCCTTTCATTTTCTTTCTCTCAAAAAATATATATATTAAAATAATTAAGACTTCAGACTCATGAGTTTAAATGGGTCTCAATTTTATGGAAATTCTGAAAATTTTATTTATAGGACAAACCTTTTGCTAACAGATTAAGTACCTGAAAAACAGACTCAGGAAATATAAATAAGGATTTGCATATGGTATAGGTAACTAGCTTTATAGCATCAAAGAAAATTAACACTCAACAAAAGGTAATAAAATAGTGAAAAAATACTTCTTAATGAAAACATTATTGTACAACACAAAGATTAGAACTAAGTGACTGAAAGAATAAGTTTTTTCTTATTTGTGTGGGTGTAATGTGGTATATGCATGTGTATGTGTTCATGTGGTGCCTCACTGAGATCACCAGTAGTGACCAGAGAGAAACATTAGGTGTCTTGCTCCATTGCTCTTGTTTTATTTGTTTAAATACTACTTAATTACGAGAGAGAGAAAGAGAGAGAGAGAGAGAGAGAGAGAGAGAGAGAGAGAGAGAGAGAGAGAGAGAGAGAGAGA
>PVHP010027400.1:0-10097 GCA_004024765.1 Zapus hudsonius | reverse complement strand
ATGTGGGTACTCGAGAATCAAACTAGGATCATCAGGTTTTGCAGACAAGCGCCTAAACTGCTAAGCCATTTATCCAGGCCCCCTGCCTATTTTCTTATTTGAGCTGGAATCTCTTACTGATCCTGGAGCTCCTTTTTTTCTTTTAAGGAGATACTATTACTCTTGGAACTAGGGTTACAGACATGCATGGCCAGGCCTAGCTGGGTCCTGTGGATCAAACTCAGGGGTTCTCAGGCAGAGAAGTGCTCTTGATTGCTGAGCTGTTTTGAGTCAGAGAACTACTTAGTATTTTATATGGTGAAATTATGAATGGTTTTAAAAGGAAGTTTCCTTATTTCCCAAACTTTCTGAAACTTTTTATAATGCAATTAAGGCACATATAGCTGAATTAAATGTTCTAGATATAAAGAGAATATGCACAAATGAAAATTCAAGAAAGACAATGTTAAAATTTTCATTTGGCTTCAAGTGGCAGGAACTTATGTCCTAAAATTGTCATTCTAATTAACATGCTTAAAATGACACAAATATGTTACTCATGAATGGCACAGAGATCACCCTTTGGGGTGATTATCCTTAGAAAAAAAATTAAGCGAACAGAGATGAATGGATCTTCTGGATAATAGAACCCAACAGTGTAGTATGCGAGCACAGAAAACTCAAAAGCAAGCTGTATGTCAGGAGGATTGATTTTGATGTAGCCCTTAATTACACAGTGAGATGCTGCTACAAGACAAGACAAAACAAACCAGAATTGTATTTCATTGGGTACAAAAAGAGGGATTGGTTTTTGAGGCTAGCATTCTACCTGTTGCAGCTGCTGCTGGTTGACTTGAGGTTCCCTGCGGGAGCCACCTTCCTCTTGGTTTACATCCTCTTCTCCTCGAGAGCCCTCCTTCTCTTTGCTCAGTCTTTCTCTAATCACAGGTTCTCCACGGAGGATGTGGCACAGAATGGCCAGCATAGACTCAGCCATTCGCCCGCCATATACTTTCAGGGGTCTTCTGTTCCAAAGGTTCTTGATGCAAGTAAAGGCTGCCTGTAAGTTATTTGTAAAGTATATTAAGATGTTTTTGCCTCAATTAAAAGCCCCTGAAGAAATAAGACCTAAGGGACAGTCTTCTTCCACAATCAATAATTGCCAACAAAATTCTAGGTTAACAATGAGGAAGCCTAGGAAAGCACAAAGAGGACGGGCATTTATTTAATTCCAATCAGAAGTTTACAGTTAGTATGTTTATATGGTCTCTATTCACTTTTGAAACCAACAATTTAAGGAAATAAGATCCAGTTGTTCAATAATCCACTTTCATTAAGGAGGACAAAACAGCCTCAGAAGACATTCTGTCTTGGCTTTAATATGCAGAATACTCACTTTTTGAGTGACTACAAGGAAGCGGAGAGCACTGAACTGTGGAGAGTTCAGGACTCCTCCAGGCAATTTGGCGGGCAGCGAATGCGGAGATTCAAGCACTGTGGTGGGATTCACCATCTTTTCCACAAGCATAAGCCAGGCATCTAGAAATTCCCCTGTGCCATCTGGTAACTCCGAATGTTCCAAGCCCTCAGAAACAGGAACTTTTCCTCCCATTGACAGAGCCCAGTTGAAAGTTCTAAATTCAGTAAGATAAAGAATATTAGATAAGGGAAGATTTTACATAAAGGGCTCCCAATCACTATAAAGACACTACACTTCACTCCTTTTGGTGTTATTTCTAATATACCCAACATGTGTTGATTTTCTTTATAAAGAGCTAAAAAAAATATAAAATGAAGGTTTTCACCAAATCTTTTGATCAAAACCAAATACAATTTACTACGTTCAAAGAAACAGAAAAAGATAGATGTATTAGAAAAACGTGTCCTAGGGTAGGCTACGTAACCATTCTGAGAAAAATGGAAACATACATCAAGGCTGGATTCCAAATAATGAAAAGATATAATCAATGGCTATTTCTATACATTCCACTGTCATAGGATAGGTGACTTAGAAAGCTGTGAGCAAGTAAGGAACACAGAAATGATTCTCTATGAGATAAATGATCCTTACTCAAACAGAGCATTGTGACCTCCAGAGCACAGAAATTTCTGCAACATGAGGTGGTAGGGGTACTTCCTCTCATCAAACAGCATTGGGGATGTGAAACCAACTGAACAGATGAAGAATGTCAACCTAAAGGGGGGAAGCAATATATAAATAAATTGACCATTTCTGAGACAGGCACAAAAGCAATGAAATATTGATGGAAAAGCCCAAATTAAAATTTAAAAATGCACTGAAAGAGAGAGATTGATCAGGCACTTGGGTGATACTTGCTACTGAATTGAAACCTGGGCATGGTGGCTGAGGTAAGAGGATCACCAAGTTCAAGCCAGCCTGGCACTACAGAGTTCCAGGTAAGCCTGGGCTAGAGAGAAACTCTGCCTCAAAAGGGGAAAAAAAAGTATTCAGCCAGGCGTGGTGGTGCACACCTTTAATCCCAGCACTCGGGAGGAAAAGATAGGAGGATCGCTGTGAGTTCAAGACCACCCTGAGACTACATGGTGAATTCCAGGTCAGCCTGGACTAGAGTGAGACACTACCTCGGAAAACAAACAAACAAAAAAGTATTTAATTGTAGCTTAGATGATATATATTTAAAACTCATGTTCTATTAGGTAACAATATAGTGCCTTATATTTTATATGTGGCCAACTTCTCTAAGGAGATTAGAACAAGAACAAGTAACTATTTTTATTGCCTTTCCTGTCCCTGCGTCTCAAACAGAGACTCACCTGAAACGAGGAGTAGGTGTATATGGTGGAGGCTGCCAAGATAAGCCCTTCGTGAGGAGCTTAGTGAGGGCTGAAGCTGTTGATCGAGCCGCAGGTGTTGGTGCTGTAGTGGTACTGGTGGCATGATGGCTTCTTCTTTGGCGGACAGGAGATCCCACACAAAGTTTAACAAGGAGTCCAAATAATTCAGCAAGTGCTCTGCCTAATCGGGAGGAAGCTGGAACCCAAAGGTCAGTATAAGACTGCAGAGTATTTCCAGAATGATTTCATTACAATATATTTTTATCACTGGCCACTTCCTCTGAACACCTAAGAATTTCTTGGATTTGTCTCCTCCATATATGGTAATCCAAAGAGGAAGTTCCACATGGAACAAATGCCCCCTTTGAAGGAGACAGATGTATATTGGTAGTAAGTATACATTAAAATAGTGCAAAGAGAAATAAGATAAGCATTCCCATTGTTAGAGAAGTATGAAACCACTGTTGCTGAAACAATACACAAGTAATGACACATCGGCTAGAGTATGTACTCATAAAATGCCTACAGAGAACTATAAAAAATGGCAAAAATATTTAACCATCTGAACCAAAAAAATCAAATATAACATGTCTTATGATTACAATATTAAACATATATACTCCTAAAGGAAAAAAAGATTGGTAGGAAAAAGGCATGACTTTGTTTTCTTTCTCCAATAAATGGTCCTTTTAAACCTTCTCGTTGCAACAAATGAATTCTTATGGGATAATATATATATTATAATGTAATATAAAGCATTTCAAACTCTTATTTGAAAAATGGATATTAGGCTCAATAGGTAAGACTACTTGCTATGCATGCATGCGGACCTGAGTTTGAGCATCTAAATAAAAAAACCTTAACATGGGCATGCAAGCTTATAAACACAGTTCAGGGGGGATGGAGAAAGGAGAATTATGGGGTCAGACAGTCTGACTTAAAAAAAAAATCCCAGCAAATCTAGGTTGAATGATTCTGTCTCAAGGACATAAGACAGAAAAGTGGTATAGAGGAGGAACCCTGGTGTTCTTCTCTGGCCTTCCCACATATGCACTTGCACACACATGTGCATATGCTCCTCTGCCCTGCCAATTCTCATATTTGCAGATGCTTTTCAGCGCTGTCAAACAAAAAACAGAAATATAAAAGTATACAATGTTATTTTTAAATACTATTTGTTCTTAAGCATTCTTATATACAATGATTATTATACTAAAAATCATAAATAAAAGCAGTATTTTTAAAAATAAACTTTCCCCCATTATGATCCAGAGATAGGAAGCAGTAGGCCTGAAGTAAGTCTTGTAAGGATGCACATAAACATATGAACTCACTCTCTCTCTCTGACTGAAAATTAATAACTAAAATAAAAAAAATAATAAAGAGAATAATAATAAATGAATAATAAATAACATGAACATCCTACATATCCAAGTTTGAAAATGGAAACATTAGAAATCGTTTTCTACTTGCTTTTGGGGAAAGTCCTACATTCCTGGGAGCAGCAGTCTTCCCTTTCTTTTATATTAAGGTGCTAGAAATGTTAGCCATTGAGGATTATACAAAGTAAGTGCTACAAACAATTGCTCTGTAACATCTACGGAAGCTTTTAGCAGGCAAACCTTAATTAGGTATCCACTGGGTATTACTATTTTATGGTCTTTCTGGAAGTGCTTACAGACCTTACTATGAAGTAACAGAACATTAAATTACAAAACATTTAAATTGGTAATAATTAGCAGATTGACCAAATTTTCTTTTTTTTTTTTTGACCAAATTTTCTTAAGTGCCAAATCCTGTGGTTGTAAAGACAGATCATTTCATATCTATGATACAGTTCTGTGCCCTGCTATGTACTCTGCAGGAAGCATCCAAAGTGACATTTATGAAACAAAGCTATATTACTGAATAAGAAAAGGAAGAGGACACTGGTGATGAAACTAGACATAAAATCATGAGCCCTTAGGTACACAAAAATTATGGGAAGAATTATTTTTTGGAAAGAGAATACAGACCAATTAACATGCTGCATATAAGTGTTTAACAGCAATAAGTAGGTCATAGGTACCTAGGAGAGACATATCAGTAGACTGGTAGAAACAGAAGTAATTTGCAATAGTTGTGAGCGAACGAGATAGAAGGAATGAAAGGGAGAGTGGATATTGCTCTCAGAAAGGATTCTCTGCTTTCAGAATTTCTAGTTAACAACTACTGAGCCTGTTACATATTGGAATTAAACAAAGTACGTGTAAAAGTGAGTCACAAAATTTTAAAAACTTTTATAGATGAAACTCTATGGTCTTTTCAATTTATCAGAGAACTGTTCTATTATTGAATCACAGAAAAAGTCTAAAGTAGATACAATCACTAACCAGATAACAAAGGCTTGATTTGCTTAATTCTGGCAGCCATGGCTGGTGTGATTTTAGATTTGCCCTTAGAGTCTGAAGCAGTGGGTTCGTCTGTCTCCATAGGAGCCAATGTGTCACCATCTAGCCCAATTCCTTCTAATAAGCCTTGGGTAGAAGCATCCATACTTCCAGTTGGTCCATCAGGTTCCCCATCTACAGACATAAGAAAGGAGTAATAAGATTGTGCAGAGCTAATACTCACCTGGTTCCTTGTTTTGAAGAATCCTAAGAAAGAGTTCCCTATGTTGCTTGTTCCTATTTAAATTTCAACAACTTACTAAGCTGGGGGTGGGTGGGGGGGAATACCAAAAAAGAAAAGAACCAATGGATTTGCTCTTATGTTTGGAGTTACTATTAAGTAGCTTAGCTGATTATGTTGAAATGAATGGTTAATTCACATAGCCTAGTTTGCATTGTGTTATCATAGATGTATGCATACTCAAACTAGACATCAAAGAATACCAATGGAGAATTATATTCCTTAGCATTTAAGAATTTTTAATATGAATGTATCTGGTTTATTAGTGTGTGGGTGCTCCTGTTCTATTTTTTGAGACAGAGTTTTATCTAAGACAGATTTGCCTCAAACTTCGCTAAATAGCGGATTTCCTTTATCTATAATCCTGCCTCTTCTATAGAGAGCAGGGACATGAGTGAAATACCATTTTTTTGGTTTTGTGTGTCAGCAGGTCTAAGACTTAGCTTGATGATAATTGTGTAATACAAGTTATTAAATTTAATTTTTAATGTATGTAAAAACTGTGTAGAAATTAGAAATTTGTTTGGTAAATTGCCAGAAACAAGGTGTCAAACAGCCTATAAAGATTGATTGTCCAACACAAAAAAAAAATTTAAAAAAATGAAGATATATGCCCATAAACAATTGGATGAAGCAACTTGCTGACAACAAACTTTACCTTAGATGGTTCCTTCTCCTTAGTAATTTCAAGTAGTTTTTAAATTTATCTGATATACTTTGGTAAGATAGCTGAGCAGTTAAAGGTGCTTGTTTGCAAATCCTGCCATCCAGGATTTTTGTTTTTTATTGCAAACAAACAAAAGCCAGGCGTGGTTGTGCACGCCTTTAATCCCAGCACTTGGGAGGCAGAGGTAGGAGGATCACCATGAGTTTAAGGCCATCCTGAGACTACACAGAGAATTCCAGGTCCTGGACTAGAGCGAGACCCTACCTCAAAAAACAAAAACAAACAAACAAACAAAAACCCACATGTAGGGCCTGATGCACAAAGTGGCACATGCATCTGTAGTTCATTAGTAGTGGAAATGCTATATCTCCTCTAATTTTTACTATCATGTTTATTATGTTATCATGTTTTAATGTTTTATAAAAGAAATTATTTAAAAATAAGCTAAATTTAATAATCATAATTGAAAAGTCTGTGAAAGGATGAAAAATATAGACTATGGACAACAGAGAGCTAACTCAATATTCACAGATGAGTCTATGAAGTCATAACTTAGAGGTAATGACTAAGATTTTATTTTCTTAGAGTTACCTGATCTTTTTCCGCCCTGGGTCGTACCTGCCTTCTCATCCTTTGGAACCAGTTTTTGCATGTCTGCTTGGCCAAATTCACACCCAGATGGTAGGCTACAATAAGAGAAAAACATTAAGGCAAAGTCCTCAAAACCACCCAGAAGAGTTCACTTATTATATTGTACATGATGCAGAGACCATGAGGTCAGAGACTAGTGAACTTAGAAATTTATTCCCTAGAGCAGGTAACTTGTCCGGAATGAAACAAAAACACCCACAAATCCTGAGGGAGCACTATACAAAAATTATAAAATGTACCGGGCATGGTGGCGCACCCCTTTAATCCCAGCACTCAGGAGGCAGAGGTAGGAGGATCACTGTGAGTTCAAGGCCACTCTGAGACTACATACTGAATTCCAGGTCATTCTGGACTAGAGTGATACCCTACCTCGAAAAACCAAAAAATCTAAAATGCTCAAAAAACCTAGCTAGAATATAAAATCAAATACTTAGAATATTAACATTTGTCATAAAGTTTCTAGGCTAAAATGGAAGGACAAAGAAGTCTTTGAACTCTTTATTATACACCTGCAAATCCTTAACAATCATACAGGCATAATAAACTTTGTCCAAAAAGCTAATAGGTATTAAGGGAAGTAATTACTCTTCTCTTACCTGTTTGGGGTACACAGAGAGAGGAGGACAGTGCTTTCCCACACCAGAGAACAGTATAACTGGCTAAGCTTGCTGAGGACGCTCAAACCCAATTGAGAGCCCCACTGATTTACAGAGATTGAACGAATTTCACTCTGAAACCAAAAGAAAAATAATTTCACATTAGAGAACTTCTCTAAACATTATATATATATACATATATATATATACACACATACATATATATATAGACAATCTTCAGATATTATAGAAAAATACAGTGTGTTATTTTTCCTTCATTGCTTTTCTCAAAATATTCCCCATTTCACCAAAATTGGAACACATGATCATGTTTACACAAGATATTCTTTCCCACTATTTATAAACTAGTCTAACAATCTTTTTGTAAATCACTGGCAACTGTTTTTCCTAATCGAAACAGTTTTCTATACAGATTTGTTATTTTCTAATTCTTTTAAGGGTTGTAGGTCTTATTTCCTTCTAGTTTCTGTATTCTGTTGAATAATATTTTGCTTCAATTAAAAAATGCAAAGTGATAAAAAAAAACCTATAAACTTAGTAATATAAGTGATTTGATTGCTGATCAGTTTGAGCCATACCTGTTAGAAATTCCAATCCCAGTAAAATAAAATATGGTCATTGAGCTTTTATACCATGTACCTTTGGAAAAAATTACCTGGGATATAATGGTAGTAAAATTATAAAAGGTCACAGACACACAGCTTCCCTTATGGAACCATAAGAGAGACAATGGGATTATATCCACAGGATTTGGCACTTAGGGAATTTTAGGCAATCTGTTAAATATTACCAATTCAAATGTTTTGTAATTTAATGTTCTGTTACCTCATAGTCAGGTCTATAAGCATTGGCAGAAACACCATAAAATAGTAAGACTCAATGGTTTATAATAAGGTAATTAAGGTTAGCCTATTAAAAACATCCCAGAAATCTTCTATAGAAGGTACAGATAAATTACTGCCTGCCAGTAAATTGTAACTTCTCTTCAGCCTCAAGGAGGTCAGTCTTAATCATATGATTTTATAATGGTTAAATTACTATTACTAATAAAGATAAAGGAAGCCGCGCACAGTGGAACACTGCTTTAATCCTAGTACTATGAGGCAGAGGTAGGAGGATCATGCTGAGTTTGTGGTCACCTTAAAAGTACATGGTGAATTCCAGGTCAGCCTGGGCTAGAGCAAGACCCTACCAAGAAAACAAAACAAAAACAAACAAACAAAAATAAGAAAGGGGAACAAACAAAGGAGCAGCTTGAAGCATAAACCCTAAAAACGTACCACAGACCATGTAAAAAAACCAAATAAAACCAAACCAAAAACCCCAAAACCTCATATTAGAACAGAATGTTTCAACTGCTAGCACAATGTAGTCTACTTCAAAGCATAGAAACCTGTCAAAGGCATGCCCTAGGCATTTTATTAGCTTTTAAACTAACATAATTGTCCCTATTTTTATTCTCACCTGTCCAACTCTGCAAGTATGAACAAACATCATGATGTAAGCATGGGCAGCAGTGAGGGCATGCAGCAAAGGTGTTGCCTGAGCTGAGAGGGTAGCATCAGCAACATTGCCTGCACATGCCAATTCTCGCAATAATACTGAGCCCCCAGGGGACTCAATGGGCCGGTGTAAGGGTTCCAAGGAGGAAAGAATAGAGTCCAACTGAAGAAGACCTTCCTGAAGGACTTTGGGCTCATGTGACAGTGTCTGAAACAAGAAGATTAATTTATTAGTATAAAATGAATTAAACATACATCTCCTTAATAGACACAAAGTGATTGCTACATTAAGTTTTTCAAATTATGGATATAGCCATGTAGCTTACCTTGGCAAAACAACAAAGATACCAAAAAAGGTACATGATATAAAAGCTCAATGGTCATATTTACTGGGACTTCAATTTCTAACAGGTAGGGCTCAAACAGATCAGAAATCAAATTGCTTATATTAACAAGCTTAAAGGTTTATATTTATCACTTTGTATATTTTAAAATGAAATAAAATGAAGCAATATATTATTTGGCAAAATATGGAAATTAGAAGGAAATAAGACCAGCAACCTACAAAAGAATTAGAAAATTCGCTTTTCAAGGCCAAAATGCATTACTATAACATCAATATGCTATAAGGTTAATTATAAATTTTGCTCTGTAAGGAGTGGTGTTAGGCAAGGTTCCAAAGCATGGAAGTACATTACAATTATAATGCTTTTCTTCTTTTTTAGAAGTGAATGTTAAGATTTCAATAAAGTAGAAGTTAACATTAAGAAAGGAGATTTGAGGGCTGGAGAGATGGCTCAGCGGTTAAGGCACTTGCCTCCAGTGCCTAAGGACCCAGGTTCAATTCCCCAGGACCCATGTAAGCCAGCCCCACAAGATGGTGGCCCTGGTGCGCTCTCTGTCTCTCTCTCTGTCTCTCTCTCTCTTTGAAAATGAATAAATAAAAAATAAAAATAAAAAAGGTCCCAGTTTCTTATTTTAAAAAATTTAAAAAAAAAGAGAGAAAAATCACAACCTCTTTCTTCACAGACGTAGAAAAAGTAATCTCTAAATTTATTTGGAAAGGCAAAAGACCCCGGATAGCCAAAACCATTCTAGGTAACAAATCCTACTTAGGAGGCATCACCATGCCTGACTTCAAAACATATTATAAAGCCATAGTAATGAAAACAGCATGGTACTGGCATAAAAACA
>PVHP010027399.1:0-23912 GCA_004024765.1 Zapus hudsonius | reverse complement strand
GACCTATCTCCATAATTCCCACCACATGTCTTTTCCTGACAAGGGTCGTCTCCTTACCACCCCATTCCTGGGAAGCCCATTGGGGCAGCCACAAGGTCAAACCACAATATACGGCCCAGCTGTCTACCCAAGTTGCACCTGGAGCACCTTCCTGTGTACCCACAGGACAGCTAGCTAACAAGTAGTAACAGCCCATTGGTGGGGCCGTCCATGAACAATATTTCAGCCCATAAATGATGAAACATCTAGGGACTAAGTAGGCTTACGAAGGAGTTTAAATATAACTTGGTGTTTTAATAGCACTCACATCACTAACACATGCATTTTGATTTTCACCAGTGGTGAATAAAATGAGACATGGTTTCTAATACTCTCATCAGGATTTTACTAGATAACAGAATCACAGACTCTGTGACAGTGAGAAGCATGGAAAGAAAACTGCATTATTGCTTTTTTATTTATATTTATTTATTCACAAGCAGAAAGAGAAAGAGCATTAGTATGGGTGCACCAGGGCCTCCAGCCGCTGCAAATGAAGTCCAGATGCATATGCCCCTCAGCAGTATATCTACCTGGCTTTATGTGGGTACTGGGGAATCAAACCTGGGTTGTTAGGCTTTGCAGGCAAGTGCCTTAACCATTAAGCAATCTCTCCAGTCCAATGTATTTTTTCTTTAAAGACCGTTAACATATATACCATTAGGAGAAGCTTTGATAATAACTTTTTGATAATAACTGACTTAGGGTACAGTTAGTGTCCCTGAACTCTGAAATTCTGTTGCAATGCTGAATTTATAAACTTTAAATAGATTAATAATAGTACAAGTTAAGGGAGGAATAACATGGAGAGTATTAATATGTACTAAATGTGCTGCCTGGTCCTGCCACAATAAAGAATGAATCCTTGTAATGTGCCTTAAAGTCATAAACTTCGAGCAGATAAGGAGACATTAAGGCTCCCCAAGGCTCATGTTGCTTGTGTGTGGCAAAGCCAGGATGTGAAGCCACACAGCTTCTCATTCCATCACAGTGGCATGACGTATGAGGTGGTGGTTTATTGAAAATAAGGGAAGCACGAGGAAGACATTTATTGGCAGCGAATGAAGCTATTGAAACCATATCCCCTTCACAACTGAAAATTGAATGGGCCAAGGATGTCAGGCCAATCTTCCGAGGTGATCCATTGTTATTGGCTGGTTATTGGCATGGAATAGGGCTTCAAAATTTTTTTTATGTTTCTACTTTCATCATTTTAGGTGTATTGTTGCTTGGGATCAGAAAGGAATTAAAATATTCCTGGAACATGTTAAAGAGATTGACAATGAAGCAAGCAGCGAGAATAGAGTTGAGGCACCAAATGGAAACAGTAGCTTCAAAGATCTAAGGAGGGAAGAGGACCTAAAAGGATTTCAAATACAAAACAGTCTTACATTTTTTAAAATATTTTATTTATTCATTTTCAAGCACAGAGAGAGAGAGAGAGAGAGAGAGAGAGAGAGAGAGAGAGAGAGAGAGCGCACTACGGTCACCACCTTGTGGGTCTGGCTTATGTGGGTCCTGGGGAATTGAACCCGGGGCCTTAGGCACTGGAGGCAAGTGCCTTAACCTCTGGGCCATCTCTCCAGCCCCAGTCTTACATTTTATTCATGTTACGTGGGCCACACAACTAGTTTACAGAGCAAAATGAAATGTTTGAGTGTTTCTGACTTTCCCTTTAGATTTAATGTGAGGTAGGAACATAATTTTTTAGACTTATGGTTTAGTAGTAGTGAATAAATAGGCGAATACCACTTTATCATGAAGTTAAAATTCTTTGAGCACAACAAAATTATCATCAAGCCAGCAATCCTGAGTCTGTCAATATCTTCTGGGCTGTATTGCAAAAAAGGAGATAAAGGATCCACATATTAGTGATAGGGGGCAGAATCTTTCTCTTAGAGAAAAGAAGGGAGAAGGGAGACAAAGAAGACAGTGCTGCAAGCACATTGCAGACTCCAGCTGACAGAAGAAAGCAGTCCTGTAGCCTGGCAGGCAGGTGCTGGCAAGGTGTCTACATTCTGCAGAACAATTTCATTCCTAGGGTGCATTCACACATTCCCTACACACACACACACACACACACACACACACACACACACACAGCCGAGGAAGTAGTCTTGTCAACAATGCGAGTATCACTAATTGCCTCTGCTTCCTTCTGCTTTCTGTAAAGGCGAGTGAAGACATTTAACTTGAGGTCCTTCCTTCCTTGCTTGCTCTGCCTGCAAACCTTTTCTGTGAACTTCTCAGATCAAAGTTCTTATAGAAGGATTAAGACGTAGCAAAATGTGCTGGCAAAGAGACTGGGTCTCTCACAAAACAGTGATGGAAGAAAAGAGCAAAACGAAACTGAGTGGAGAAAATAGGAGTTTCAATTCATCAGGAATTTGTTTTCAAGTTTAGCTGTTATCCAACCTTTCGTGTGTGAGCATTTTGTGTAGTGAGCATGTGTTTTACTTCGTTTTATTATTTGCTATTTATTTGTTTGTTTATTTGGTGCTTAAGATTGGAAGACATGTTATTTAGAATTTTTAATTTATTTTTTAATTTTATATCATACTCAGCCCATCAGGTTTAGCGAGTAAGCACCTTTAACCACTGAGCATCCCCTGCAGCCTGAAACACATGCTTTAATCGAATGCTGCCTTCTGCATAGTGTTATCTAATCAGGCTTAAATGTTTAGGACTTCTCTCAGTATCACTTCTAGCTTTTGACTTCAACATGACTCACAGACATTTCAAGAAAAGAGCTATATTTAGAAGAAAGCAGGAGGTAGGAACATTTTAATTTGTGAGCATGAAGTTTTTAAAGGAGGTGGGAATTAAATGCTAGAAATGAACAATGTTGGGAGGAAAGGTATGGATACAGTCAAAGGTAATTCAAGCAGGAAGCACATCTAAAAAAAGAAAATGTGAAGTCCTGACAGCAAGAATGGCTTCCCATCCAAGCAGGTGTATACTGGCCTTTGCAAAGAATTACAGCGCCAGCCTTTCCAGCAGGCTGGTGGTCACTTTTACCCTGCTGGACCACAGCATTCTGTAATTCAGGGACATTAGAGGAATCCATTATGAATGATTTAGACTGGTTTTCTGGACACTTGCAAGACACACTCATGGAGTAGTAATGTCTTACTAAGGCAGCCAGGCAGTGTGTGTGTCTGTGTGTGTGTGTGTGTGTGTGTGTGTGTGTGTGTGTGTGTGTTCAGGAGAGAATATCAAAGGGTATAGTTTGGAGACAGGTGATTTGAAAATATCTTCCCAGTACTGGCTGATGCTTTTCCCATGTAAGATGTATTAGAATCGTAAGGAAAGTTTGCTAAGAAGAATATGGGTCTCCATTCCCAGAGTCTCTCATTCCATGGTTTCAAGAAGAGCCTGAGAATTCACATTTCTTTCTTTTATTATTCAAAGGATAAATTAAAAAAAAATTTGAAAAGCAAGTTATGAAATTCCTTTAAAGTCTTATCTGAGAGTTCCATTTTATAAAGTAAAATCTCCCACAAATAGAATAGCAGAAGGAACAGCCATCTACTTACAGTTCCGTCACAGAAATACAGACACATGACTGTCATATATAAGAAGAGAGGTAAGGCTGTTTGCTACACTAACAGTGATTCTAACACTTAGACATTGTTACTGTCAACCAGAGGCTTGCTCTAGACATTTCTTTTGTTTTTGAAATAATGATAATTACCAAAAAGTTGAGAAGGAAGTACCCATATGCTAAACACCCAGCTTTCAATAATCATAATGCAGAGACTAGGACATGGACGTTAACACTGACCCCACTCATCGATCAGCTCAAGTGGCCACAGCATCCACTGTCTGTGTGGCTTGAGGAACAGAAGCTCCTTCTTACAGGTCTGGGAGCTAAGAAATCAAGATTGAGTGCTGGAGGATTGGTTTCCTAGCAAGGGTTCCCTTTCTGGCTTGCAGATAGATGACTTCCTCTCCACTGTATCTTCACATAATAGAAAGAGAACATATTGGTTTCTCTTCCTTAGGATATTCCATCATAATAGTTCTTCACACCTGTGACCTCCATTAACCCATTACTTCAGAAAATCTCACTAGTCACCTTAGCACATTAGTGATTAGGAAACCAACATAGGCATTTGAGAGGGCACCATTAAATCCATAACATTCCACCTTGGCGCCTCAAAACTAATGTCGTTCTCATACTCACATGATCACTATGCCATCCTAACATCCCCAGCTTCTTAACTCATTTCAAACATTAAACTCAAAAGCCCAAAATCTCATCTAGTCACAGATGCATGAAATTGGAAGTCAGAATATCTCTCCAAAGCTGAAACTGGACAAGTCATGTGCCTCCAGAATACAGTGACGGAGCAGGCACATGACAAAACACCCCAATTCTGAAGGAGAGAAAAGAAAAAAAATGGGCAACTGGTTTCAAGAAAGCCCAAATTCCAGTAATGCAATTGCCATTAGCTTTTGAATTTTAGAATAATCCTGTTTGGTTCAATGCCCTGTCCTCCAGACCCACTGGGTGGCAACATTCCAACCCTAAGGGATTAGGCCCAAGTCTAATTCTTAGCACTAAAAATGCGATCACATTTGTGAATCTGCATTTTCTTAAGAATCTTTCTATTTTAATTATGCTTTACATTTATTTGTATAGGTGTCTCCAAGCCATTATTTTATCATTTTACTTTTATGTTTCTGCGGCATATCCTCGTTTCTTATTTCACATAATGTGTCTCTTTCTTATTCTTCAAGTTGACTAGCACCTTATCTGTTGTTATATTAGACAAGGATTTGTTTTGTTGATTAGGTGTGTGGTTCACTATCCCCATTTGGGAAGGAGCACTGGGACTTCAAATCCCGAATAAGTTCATGATCTTATACTTCCTTGTCTTGTTAGTTTAGCTGCTGAGACAAAAGTATCAATTTATGCTTTTATTTTTATTGAAAATTCTATATATGGATACAATGTATTTTAATCTCCAGCCATTACCTTCTCTTCTCTCCCCCCTCCATCTCTCTTTTACTGAACCCCTTCTTCACAACTAGTCCCCTTCCTATGTTGTTGTTTTGTTTCTTGTGTATTTTTGTGAACCACTTAGTTCAATTAAGGTTTTGTGCTTGAACATAGATGCAAGATTATTCACCAGAGCACATTCAGCTTAGTAGTGGCCATCACACTGAAGAAATGTCTCCACCTTCCCTTGTAACAATACTCCTCAGGGAGGGATGGGATTCCCTGCTCCATCATCCTTGACTGAACGTGGATGGGTGTGATATTGTACAGGTCTTCTGTGTAAGACACCATCACTGCAAGGTCATGAACACAATTGGCATGCCATGCCCAGAAAAGAGTTACCAAGTGCTCCTTTCTAGCCTCTGGATCTTACATTCTTTTCACCCCATCTTTGCATAGTTCCTGGGCATTGGAGAAAGTGATAGATGTAGCAGTATGTATATTTATTCCCCTGTGCCTTTATTTGAACAGGGGTTATTTTATCTTTTCTAGTACTCTAATCTGCCCAATTTATGATATTTTTGTGATGATATTGATTCATTATTTTAATTCTTTTAACTTTCTCTGAAAAACATTCTTAGTGCTTCAGAATTTATTCAGATCACAAGATATTCTGTGTGTAAATTCCTTAAGCTCTTCAATGATATAGATTGCATTTCTATCCTCAAGTAGTTGAACATTTTGAATTTCATTTGGAGGACTGATTTTTTGTTTTCTCCTGTTTCATGGTTGTTTTTCGAATTTTCCTTAGCATGCTGGAATTCACAGTTTTATGTTTATTGTAATACCTCTATATGTGGCAATTTTCTGATTATTTTATTTCTTATGAAATTAGGTGTTTTGCATTAGTCCTGGATTAGTGGTTTCTCTCATTCCAGATGCTTAGTGAATTTTTGTTTGTTAGTTGAGGAAGTTTTGTGAAATGTGATTTGCATGCATTTTAAATTAAAAAAAAACATTTTTTCTGTTTTTTTCTCTTTTATTAAAAGATATGTTTCTCCTTTTGGCCTGCTGTCGGGTGGTAGGGTTATATGGGCCACAGCTCACTCGCTATGTCCATTCCAGAGCTCGCTGGGATTCTCGATGAAGATTGATGGCATTCTGTGGTTTCTTCAGCAACAGGATTTCATCTCAGGCCTGGGGATTCCTATCTCTCCCAGAGTCTTAATTTGAAGACAGCATCTTTAAATGGCATTAGGGTAAGTCCTTTCCCTGGTGGCTTATGCTACCTACTACAATACTTCTTGTTTCTCCTCCTCCTTCATCTCCTCCTTTTATTTCTAATTCCTTTTTGTTGTTGCTGCTGTGTTAACTTAAGACTTAAATATAAACTCCGTTGAATGTCTTCATTCTTCATTGACTTTTCTTTTCTGCATTCCATGCAGATTTTCTTTTCTACCAAAGTAAAGTGATGATTGTAGAGTGTGCTAGGAGGTTAGGGTGGGAGCCTGAGAAGTGGTAGGCTGGTAGCCATCATGCAAGCGTTGCCTGTCTATTATTGGGGAAACCAACTGCTCTCTAATTGGACTAGGGCCTGCTCCACAGGAGTTAATACATGCCTGGTACTGAAGACCTAGTCAAAAACCTATGGCAGGAGTGATTATGAGCACTAGGGGAGTAATGTCTGCTGTTGTCTGGCTAAATGTATGTATTATGCCCACCAAACTGCCTTATAAAAACTTTTTAAATGTGTATACCCCTATCTTAATGCTACCTTCATTTTTGGCTAGAGATGCTTCTCTTTTTATATGGTGGTGACAACCAGGATGACTCAAAAGGCACCGCAGTGCTGAGAAGAAGTGACAGTGGAGTGTTCAGAACCAGGACATCTCTATCACACCTTCCAAGGCTCAGGGTCCATTGTAGAAGAGGTGGCAGAAAGGTTGCAAGATCCAAAGGAAAAGTGGAACTGATTACAGTGCAATATTCTAGACACTAAATGGTCTTAATGTTCATATTTTGAAGTGCCTGACACTACTTACATATGGCCTTTTGGACTAGAGGGATAGCTTACTGGTTAAGGCATGTGCCTGCAAAGCATAAGGATCTGAGTTCAGTTCCCCAGTACCCACGTAAAGCCAGATGCACAAGGTGGTTCATGTGTCTGGTGTTTATTTGCAGGGGCTGGAGGTCCTGGTGCACCCATTTTCTCTCTCTGTCTGCCTCTCTCTCTCTCTCATAAATAAATAAATGCAATATTAAAATACCTTCATAATCAGATGTAAAGATGATGGCATCAAAATGAAATAGAGACTAATTGAGAGGGTGCTGGAATATGATGGAGGGAGGATTTGCCAGGGTTAAAGTGGGGGTGGGGAGGAAATTATCATGGCTTATTGCCTATAATTATCAAAGATATTAATAAAAAGTTTTTTAAAGGGAAGAAATAAAAAATAAGTTAAGGTTTCTGATTCAGTAGGTCTGGTGTAAGATTAATAACTTTAAACAAGATATACAAGCACACAAATCATCACAGGAAATGATGCTCAACGCCATTATTCCATAAAAAATTATGTCACAATGAGATACCACTGATCTCATTGGTGTCTAGGATGCCTCTAAATCAAAACAACATTTGAAATAAAACATAAAAGGCTTGTTGAGAACATGGAAAAATTAGAACCTTCATACAATATCGGTGGAAGAGCATAAATAATGTGCTAATTTGGGAAGCAATTTAAAACTTCTTTCAAAAATTAAGCATTAAAGTTATAATGTGACTTAACAATTCCACATCTATCTATCTATCTATCTATCTATCTATCTATCTATCTATCTATCTATCTATCTATCTATCTATCTTATCTATCTATCTATCTATCTATCTAAAGTTCATTTGTTCATGCTGATATAACAAAATACCATAGATTAGATAGTGTATTAGTCAGGGTTCTCTAGAGGAAACAGAGTTGAGAGAATGGATTATAGTAAAAGGGAATTTATTGGGGTAGCTTATGACAGTCCAACAATAGCAATATGCAGGCCCACAGGTGAAGGAACCAGTCAGTGCCTCTGCAATCCCAATGCATCCCCGAAGGCCTGATGGCTACCTGGGGAGTTCTTCAGTCCATGATGTGGGGCTGAGGAAACTGGGTTCTAATGTCCAGGAAGGGTGGGAGATCAGGATGCGAGTTCAAGTCATGAACCAGCACCAACAGCCAGGGGAAGGAAGGAAGAAGGGAGTTTTCCTTCCCCCCCCCCCAAGCTTTCTTGTATCCAGTCTCTTCTGGAAGGCCCACCCACTTGGGGGGAAGGGCAACTCAAAAGGAGGAACCTCCTCCTTTAGTCAATCCTTTCTTCAGGCAAGCTCAGAGACCTGCCCAAGATTACTGTAGATTATTCAACAAGGCAAGTTGACAATAAACTTAACCATCACATATAGTTTAAAAAAATAAAATTTTAGAGCATATATTTCTAGAAGCTGAGATATCCAAGGCTAAGGAAGGCACCAGCATTTGGTATTTGGTGAGATCAGCTCTCTCTATGTCCGAAGTGAAACCTCATTGCTTCATCCTCACAGGGCAGAAGTGTGAATTCCGTATCTCTGTGGCCAGCCTGCAAGTTTCCAGTGGAAAACTAATATTACGCATCTTCCTAAATAAGTCCAAAAATGACATTCATCACAGCACTTACTGCATGTCACCAAGCCTTCATGGCACTAATTTGGAAATCTCATCTTAATGGGGCTTATTGAGGAAATCAGTATTGGAGATGGGGCAGAGCGGAAGATGATGGATTTAATGAAGAAAGGAGATATGTGAAGAAAAATGTTCTTATAATATTTGGATCTAGTCCTCTGTTTATAAAGTTTGATACACACAGGAACCCTAGATTCCTACTCACATCTATTATTGCTCATGGCAACACAAAATCACCATAAAGAACTGTTTCACTAGCGTGCACTCTGATGGTTTTTCTCCTCAAGCACCTGTATTCATGGGATGTACAAAATAAGCCTGAGCTAGAATGATTTATTTTATATATATATATATATATATATATATATATATATATATATATATATATATATATATACTTTGAAACACTTGATGGAGTAGCTTCATTTGCAATGCTTAAACTCACAATTTATAGTTTTATTTTGGCAAATGTATTTATTCCTTGAAACCATTTATAGTATGGTTATAATATTTAACCAGAGTCAGTATATATCAAAAATATTTAGTCAGTAGTTAAACGGCAAATTAAAAAAATTTGTTTATTCAGTAATTCATTCATTGAAAGTCTTGCTCCCAAAAGAAGCTCAGGTCTTTTTTTTTTATATATTTTATGGACAACTCAGATATTATACTTAAAAATTTAATGATAATATCAGTTTCAATACTTGAGTGCTCCCTTCACTTAGCACAAATGTGCCTTGGGGAAGGCTTAAATATGTGTGTGTGTGTGTGTGTGTGTGTGTGTGTGTGTGTGTGTGCCATGTAAAACATTACAGACCATTGCCAAGGCTCTTGGTTGTCCACCAGAAGGAGATGGTAAGACCCTATTGCTAAAGACCACACATAGAAATCAAGCTGGAGCTGAGCCGGAAACCTCCTCCCTGTTAACCTCTTAAGAGAAAGCTGGAAAAAGCTATGGCTGTATATGGGCATAATACAGCATATCTATTTTAGTTGTTTTCATACTTGAAGAAGAAAAACAAGTGGAAAAATGAAATACTTTAGAAATAACCTTAACCAATGTTATTATATATATATATTTTTAGTCTTGGTTTAAAAATCGTATATGGTATTTAGAAGTTATAACTTTTTTGCATAACAATTTATTATGAACATTGTATTATGCTCACAAAATTCCTCAGAACCAAAATTTTTCAGTTATTTTTAGAGTACAAGGTATTGGGTTTTAGTGTGACATTTTCAGTCATCTTGTTTCTGTTGATCTTCCACTCCTTTCTTGTCCTCTATCAGCCTGTCCCCCTTAACCTCCCTCCAGATTCCTCTTTCTACTTTCATGGCATATGGATTCCATTTCCCTTTCTCCTTCTTAAAACTGCCGATTCCCACCCCCTCTTGCTCTCTCTCACTCTCTGCTTTTCTCCAGTCTTATCACCTATATCTTCACTCATATCTCTATATAGTATTCAAACTAGGATCCCCATGTGAAGAACATGCGACCTTGACTTTCTGACACATCCATTTTCTGACAAATTCACGTTTTCTTTACAATGGAATAACTTCCATTGTGTCCGTGTGCCACATTTCCATTAACTATTTGTCAATAGCGTGTGGAACAGCAATGAACATGAGAGTGCAGGAATCCATGGGGTAGGTAGGATACAGAGTCCTGTGGACATATGCCCAAGAATGGTATAGCTAGGAAGCATGGTAGCTCTAAAACTCCACACTGATTTCCATTGTGGTTACACAACAGTTTACACTCCACCCATGAATAAAGGTTCTCCTTTCTCTACACCCTCCCCAGCATTTATTGTCTTTTATTTACTTGGTGACAGCCATTCTGACTGGGGTGAGATAGAATCTCAAATTAGTTTTAATTTGCATTTGCTTAATGGCTAAAGATGTTGGACACTTAAAAAAATCTTTAACTGATGATTGTATTTTTTTCCTTTTGTTCTTTTATTTGTTTCTTTTTATAAATATTAGTTCCTTTTGACTGGCTCATTTGTGTATTTAGTACTGTGATTTTTTTTTGTATGTTTTGGATATTAATCCTTACCAAGATTCCCCTCATCCTGTAGGTTTAACCTCCACTTGACTAACTGTTCCCTGTGCTGTACAGAGGGTTTTAGCTTCATGGGATCCCATATGTTGATTATTGGCCTTTTTTTTTTCCTGAGAGACTGGAGTCTTATTCAAAAGTGCTTATGTATGCCTATATATTAAAGTGTTTTCCCTAATTTTTCCTTTAGAAGTGAATAAAGGTTCCTCTTTCTCAATCCTTTCCAGAATTTGACACTTTTCTTTTCATTTATTTTTTATTTATTTGAGAAAAGGAGATAAAATTGGCAAACCCATGCCTCTTGCCACTGCAAACAAACTCAAAACACATGGACCACTTTGTGGGTCTCGTTTACATGGGTACCTGATGCTCAAACCCTGGCAGGTAGGCTTTGCAAACAAGTGCCCTTAACCACTGAGTCATCTCACCAACCCATCGTTTGTTTTCTTGATGAATTCTGGTGAGAGAAATGGGATCTCAGAGGATTTTAAATTTTCCCTATATCTCACAATGTTGAACAATTTAAAAGTATTTATTATTTCTTCTTTTGAAATTTGTTCAGTTCATTAAACCCTTTACTCATTGGTAGTTTTGTTATTTTGCAGGGTTTTATATATTCTAGAGAGTAACTCCCTGTAAAGAAAAACTGCTGAAGATTTTCTATATTCTTTAGGTTGTTGTCCATTTTATTTCTGGTTTCTTTGGTTGTGCAGAAACTTTTTTGTTTCATATAGTCTAATTTGTCAGTTCTTTGGGCTATCCCCTATGCTGCTGGAATCCTATTTAAGAAGTCATTGACTGTACTTCTATCTTGAAGTTTTATTCCCTAGCTGTTTCAGAATTTCAGAATTTAAGCTGAGGTCCTTGATCTATCTTGGATTGACTTTAATGCAGAATGAGAGATATGGATCTGGTTTTACTGTCCTTTTGATATATATCCAGCTTGGCCAATACTATTTATTGAATATGCTTTGTAAAGGTGTTTGACACCTTTGTCAAATATGATGTGGTCATGACTGTGTGGATTTTTTTCTGGGTCCTGCATTCTTTTACATTGGTCTACATGTCTGTTGGTATACCAGAATCATGTTTTTTTTTTTTTTATCACTATGCCTTTGTGATATAATTGAAATATATACACCAGTGTTCTTTCTGCTTAGGATTGTTTTGTTGGATTGTATATTGTTGTGACCTTTTGTGTTTCCATCTGATTTGAAGGATTATTGATATAAAGAATGACTTTGGAATTTTGATGGTGATTGCATTGCTACTATATATTCTTTTTGGTAATATAGTCATTTCCACAGTATCAAGTCTACCAATGTAAAAAATTGAAAGCCTTTCCATTATACAGTGTCTGCTTTGATTTATTTTTTAATTTCTTAATGTTTTGGTTGTAAAGGTCTTTTGTGTCCTTGCTTTGTTTTACTCCTAGGTAACTTATTTTTTTGATGCAATTGTAAATGAAGCATCTTTTCTAATTTGTTTCTTAGCAAGTTTATAAGTAGTATATGGAAAAGCCATGGAGATATATATATATATATATATATATATATATATATATATATATATATATATATAATATCCTAAAATTTTACTGACAGTTTATTAGATGTAAAGTATGTAAAGTTTTCTAGTAGAGTCCATAGGGTTATTATAGAATCATGTCATTTGAAATAGGGATAATTTAACTTATTTCTGTTCCTATTATATTCCTATTATATTTCTCTTATTCCATTACTCTAGCTAAGACATAAATATTATATTAAATTAAAATGAAAGTGGGCATTCTTGTTTCATTCCAAATTTTGATGAAAATTTTGTTAGTTTTTCCTCATGTATGATTTTGACTACATATTTGTCACATACAGGCTTTGTTATTTTAGGCATATTCTGTCTGTTCATGATTTATTCAAGTATTTTATAATAAAAGCACATTAAATTAGTCAATTTCCTCAGAATCAAGTATTTCAAAATAAATAATATTGCATAATGTCCTCCAGGTAATATTGGTTTTTTGAGGTGGTTTAAAATTTTCACCTAAAAATTTAAATTGAACTTATCACTTATCCACAGTACTGTTTAGAAACTTCCAAACAGAAAGGAAGAATCACTCTATAGAAATTTTTGGTCATAGATATTTATCAGAAGTTTCTATATAAGAATCCAAACTAAAATTACTGAATATCCATCAATAGGTGAATGAGTAAACAAAAGATGCAATGTCATACTATTTAGCAACAAAATAAAGCAAACCTCAGGTGTATAAGACATGGCTGAATGTCAAAAGAATAGACTGATCCAGACACAAGATGAGATTCACTGGGTAATTCCACTTATGTAAAACTCTGTTGAATGCAAAGTACTTGAAAGTGTCAACAATTACCTGTGACAGAGGTAGATGGAGGGATGGATTCCAAAGAGACATGGGAAAACCTAGAGACAATGGAAATATTTAACATCGTGATTTTCTTGAGAGGATCATAAGTAAAAACACAAATCAAAATTTAGTAACTTGTGTACATTATGTTTGTGTGATTTAAGCTACATAAATAACACATCAATAAATTAAAATTTCCGTAATTTGGTACAAAACAGTATGCTGATATGTAACCTTTAAATGAATTAATAAATTGTTTTGTACAACATTATTTTTGGTATTTTCTTTTTTTTTAATTTTCATTCATAACCTCAAACTTCTTTCTACTAGTCTGCGTGGAGTTCACGGTTATCCTGCTGAAGGACCACATATGAGGGAGAATATGCGGCGTTCGATTCTCTGTTCTTTTGAGTTTCACTTAGTAAGATCTGCTCAAAGTCAGACCATTTTTTCCTAAATTTCGATATCTTATTTTTCCTTTCAGCTGAGTAAAATTTCATCGTGTAAATATACCACAGTTTCACTGTCCATTCCTCCATGGATGGGCATTTGGGTTGATTCCAATTCTTGGCTATTATGAATTGAGCTGCAATAAATATAGTTGTACAAATGTTTCTGCGTCAAGGTGTGACATCTTGTGGATGCCTAGTAGAGGGATAGCTGGGTCCATTGGTAGTTCTATGTCCATTCTGTTCAGAAGTCTCCACACTGCTTTCCATAGTTGAACAAGTTTGCAATCCCACCAGCAGTGAATGAGGGTTCCTTTTTCCCGCATTCTCGCCAGCAACGATTGTTGTTGGTTTTTTTATGATTGCCATTCTGACTGAGAAAAGGTGGTATCTCATTGTGGTTTTGATTTGCATTTCTCTGATGCTTAAGGATGCTGAGCACTTTCTCAGGTGAGAAAAGGCCATTTGTGTTTCCTCCTCTGTGAATTCTCTGTTGAGATCAGTGCCCCATATTGTGAGGGGGCAGTTTCCTCTTTTGTTATTAATTTTTTTGAATTCTCTGTAGGTTCTGGAAATCAGGCCTCTGTCTGAGTTGTAGCTGGCGAAAATCATCTAAGATAAAAATCGTGTTAACTTTTCAGGCTCTTCAATTGGGGGCCCAGCAGTGTAAATGTATATTGATTTTATGGCAATTAGGGATTTACTTTTATTGAAGTATTATTTTATACTGCAGGAAATAAGGTCATACTATTGTGTTAAAATTTCATTTCTGGGTAAATTAGTAGGTAGAACATAATCATTTCATTTTTACATTAGACATTGTCTGGCTCAGGAAATTAGTGCCCATGGGATCAAAGACAAGGGAAATGACATGTTTAGGACTGTCAGTTATTGACTTTTGTTTGGCACCAAACAATAAGCTAGATTGTTGGCCAAGTCAAGCTGTCCAATTGAATGAGTAGACCTGGAACATGAGCACATTCCTGTTGTCCAGGAAGCCAGTCATAGAGCTCATGACAGGAATGTGATTTGCACTCAGTAATATTGCCCTGGGCTAAGAATCCAAAGCTGCAGATCTCCAGGTTCATAAAATCCCGCATGTTCCTTCTCATCCCTGTCTTCACTAATGTTACCAATTGGATGTCCCGTGCCTCAAAGCTCTTTATCAGCAATCTAGAATTTCATTCCTGAAAACAATATTTGTGACAAACAGTGGTTTCTGTGACTTCATAGGAAAACAAAAGGTGAGAGATGGTTTTCTATAGGTAACTTAGCTTGTTACTTTATTTGCAATACTTAAATGAGGTAGCATATGTAAAAAATGTTACCACAGTGCTAGGTAAATACTAGCTTCTTTCATATTTAAATAAAAATCAAAGTGAACATGTTCAAACCTTGTTTCTCAAAATAGTTACCATATTGTGTACTTATGTAATTTATAGTTGGAAGGAAATGTGACATGTATAAGAATGTTTTGTAAACTGTAGAGTGCTATCTGCATTTAAGATACCACTGTTTTATACCAACAAAATCTGGATCAAATTTCTATCCTCAGAAACAGAGATAAAACCTGTAATGGATGGTAGATCAAAGATCGAAGGTGGGTTGGATAGAGCAAAGCATCTCATGTACTTGTATAGAAATGCCACAGTGAAACCTATTAATTTCTACCATTAATATGACTGGGTGATTATAGAAAATACAAATAAAGAGCACACACTCTCAAAACATCAGCTGACACCAGGATTCCACTCAGTGTGGTAAGAGATGCAATGGCAGAACTCACCATGATGTCTGCAAGGTAATGACCAAGGTTAATGCTCCCTGCAGTTGATAATGCTTTAGAGAGTCATTTCAGAAAATCTAAAATAGAGTCAGGAAATTTTATTTAAGGAGAAAATGCTGTTGGATGCGATGTTTTCACAGAAGCAATAATGGTTTCTAACCAAGGGATGCTTCAAGTGAACCAGACTTGCACAAAAGCATTTCCTTACTCTTGATAACAAAGTCTATGGGTGATCAGTGATGGAATTTGGAAGAGCTAACCTGCTGTTAACAGAATGCTTACACAGGCTGCAAATCCATGAAGAAAAACAGACATCCTTGAGTTCAAAGAACGTGCCAACATGCTCTCTCCAAGTCTTTAAACAGCTTGGGAAATCTTTCAAGTTATCTTGTATTTTTGGAATGTGAGAATCTTAAAAAAAAATTCCTGGGAAACTATCCAAGTTTTAAAAACATCTTCTCTTTTCATAGCCCTCCTGCTGTGATCTCAAATCTCAGCAAAGAAGGACAAGACATAGTTATTTTTAGCTATTTAACACACCATGAGATTGGTAATTAAGCAAAGGCAAGGTTTCTGAGAACAGTGTTTCCATAGAATAAGCTGGCTGAATTTACGTAAGGGTTCTCCACTTCCCAAAGCAAATGCTTCTTAGCATCCTGCAGCCTTTAGTTCTTACTAACTGTGTGCAGAGGTCATAATCATCTGTCTTATAAGGTGTTTTCCCTTCTCTATGCCAAAACCACACGACAAAACGAAAGAGAAAGAGCCAGAAAGCCTGAGGTAGCAGAGTGGTCAGGAGGTGTTGGCAGCATCAATAATTGTTTTCCTCTTTGGGAATGAAAAGACAGAGGAAGCAATAAAACATGAAACTGTGAAGATCATAGTAGAAAGAAAGAGATTATCATGGATAAGCTGTTCCAATAGAAAGTGAAACCGACATAAAATGTCATTGTATATTACTCTTAGGAACAGAATTCAAGCCTTTGCTTTTAAGCTTATTTATTTTATTTTAAAAAGATGTACTGGAAACAGAAAGATTATTATCCCATGTTTAAAATGCATCAAGCCAATTCTTGATTTTCTTCCCTTTTGAGGATGGAATTTTTTAAAAATACTGTTTTCTTTTTTTCCATTGAAACTAGGTAGTCGACGCCACAGTCCTTCATGTTCCTGCCTGATGTAATATTCTGGGGAAATCTTTGGAGATTTACTTCAGAGTCGTGAAACCCATAGGAGAGGAATGCTGGGACATTAGCACATTCTGAACATCTGACCTCTGATTTGGGGAAATGATGAAAAATTAATAGGTGCAGATGGACCCAGCCTGGAGTGGACAGATGTTCACTTTACACATCATTTAGAATTCCCCAGTTTGTTTTACTGTGGGATGATGAATACAACAGCTAAATAAGAAGCAAGATTTGGGCAAAGAAGATGTGGGGGGAAGGGCATAAGAATAAATATGGTCAAAATACATGATGTATTTGAAAGAAATTGTCATTAGGAACAGATAATAAGTAAATGGAAAAGTTAATGAGTCCGTTGTGTTGAATGAACCTTGTACATGTATAATGAAATATCACAACACAGTGTATAAATAAGTACAATTGTATGTGCTCATTAAAAGGAAAAAAATGATGGAAGAAATTCTCATGACCATTACTTGAAATATTAAAAAAATCTTATTTATTTATCTGAAAGAGAGTGAGAGAGAAAGAGGGAGAGAGAAAGAATAGGAGCACCAGGGCCTCCAGCCACTTCAAATGAACTCTAGACACATGTGCCATCTTGTGCATCTGGCTATATGTGGGTACTGAGGAATTGAACTCGGCTCCTTCTGCTTTGTAGGCAAAGGCCTTAACTTCTAAGCATTCTCTTCAGCCCTATTTGTTTTTTTAAACTTTTTACTGACAGACAACCTCCACACATATAGGCAATATACCATGATAATAATTCCTTGCATGATATATTAATATTTTTAATTACCTTGCGTATATGCTAAAACATAAATCATGCATATATGTAATCTTCTATCCAAAATAAGTATTCAGGAACCATGGCAGTATTCATTTAAAATAATAAATTAAAAATAAGTTTTGGAGCTGGGGAGACCTTTCATCAGGCAATAACACTTGCCTTGCAAAGAGGAAGGCTAAGGAGGGCCTGATTCAACTTGAGTTTGATCCCAAACACCTGTGTAAATAGTAGGGCATCGAAACACACTTGTAACCCCAGTCCTATGAGAGGCAGAGACCAGAGAGTCCCTAGTCTGTCAGTCTGATGGAAAATGTTCAGCTCTATGTTCAGTAAGAATACGTCTCAAGGAAACATGTCAATGACAGAGGAAGACACCTGATGATCTCCTTTGGCCTCTGAATACACATCCATGGTTTACATATATAGGCACACACACGTACATGCACTATGCACAAACGTCACACCACACACATGCCCTTCCCACAAGAACTCAATAGAAAGATTAATAATAATTTCTTCAGTTTTATAAAGCAATCATAGTAAAAGGGGAAAATCTAATCTGTAATCAATCCTGTTAGCAGCATTCTACATCTAGTGCAAATAGTACTAAATATCTCAATGTGGTTTTATTTATTTCATGATTTTAATGATTTCATAATTTACCATGTCGTAGTTTATGCTTCTGGGTAATATGAATAATGTAAAGTCATCTGAAATGCATTTACTTCATAAAATACAAAAAAAACCCCACAAAAGTAATAGCCCATCTAACTGACACAGGAAGAGGCAGAGTGCTGTACAGGTCAGTCTGTGCAGTGCTCAGAGCTGTCTTGTTCTCCAAGCACACTGACAGCACTTCTGTTAGCTCATGGGCACAAAGAACGGCTTGTCGCTATGGAGGTCACACCCACACACATTGGCAATCTTGTGACTCACACCTTGGCCTCTCTGCTCTTGCGTGACTGGTGTCTTGGGCAGGTGAAGGGTATGTGTCTCAATGATCAGTGGTTGCCATCCTTTCATATTTAGGACTGGCCAGCTAAGTTGAACTTCTGGCATCAGGTTTATCTAATTTATACCATGATATCCAAGCAGGAAAAAGTCTTCTGTGAGAACATTTGCATGCTAGTAAATTTGTACTTGAATTGCTGAAACAAAACAAGCATAATGCTGAAGCTACTGTTATGCAATAAATATTGGGCGAATATATACAATATGCCAAGGAATGCATTGAGGAAAATAGTAGCAGTACATAATAGATAATACTTAATATATGGTGCATACTTTGATATTATACATTAGTATTTAAACCATTCTAATGTACTTTATTTGTAACTACTCAAGTTGTAGGGCTGATATTTATACATAATGTGACTCTTCAATCACCAGTTATGGGTCAGAATGTATGTAGCTCTGTATGAGTGCACTAAAAGAGGCTGGGGATGAAGCTCAGCAGCAAAGAGGTATTTCCACAGAATACACAGGGTCCTGGGATTGGTCCACCACAGTGAAAAAAAAGAAAAAATGGATAATAATTTTACTAATATTTCAGGATAAGGGACATAAACATGGTTTGAAATAAACAAAAATTGTTTAATAGAAAAGGAAAGGTAAAGAGAGATAGGAGAAAGTGAGAGAAATACATAGTCTCTGTGGAGAATACAACTTGAATAAAACTGTGGGCAAGGAGTCATTAGTGTTGGCCAGGAAGCTAGAATGAGGCCAGGATGGAGAAGAAATGAGGAAAGATTAGAAGTACACTGGTGTGTAGATGGACAGAATACAGAGAGTGGAAAGGTCTAAATGAAGGCAGGAGAAAGGAAGGGGGAGAGGAAGGGGAGAGTGAGGGAAACACAAAACTGAAGATAGTATGAAAAATATCATCTAGAAACCTACTTCTTTCACTAATTAAATTACATATTTTAAAAGCAAGAATTTGGGGAAAAGCACCTTGCTCTGGTGGAGATGCTGTGCCAAGAAGCCACAGATTGCTGCAGTTAAACCCCAGTTCCAGGGTTGAGTCAACCCACCTCCCCAGTGAGTGGTTGGTCAGGAAGGTCCATGAGCCTCTCCAAACAATACAGGCCATTGCAAATGCTCTTGATTTTCCCACAAGAACTAGATTGTGAGACCCTCTTGCTGAAGACATCACTTATTTCAGTCACAGAACACTGAGAAATTGTAGGACCCTGTTGAGAGGCACAGAGGACATAGGGGTAAAGGAAAAGTTGAGACTGGCCTGAAACCCTGACTTATCTCATCCTGAGACCTGCAGAAGTTCAGCTGTCTCCTTTCCTCCCTAACCTCTACCCATGTGTTGGGCCCCAGCAAATCCTGATAAGTCAAGAGACTTAAAGGCCTGAGTTTACTGGAGTTCACATAATTCAGCTACAAGGTAATAACAAGGCCCAGGCAATGAGAAAGTCCCTCCAGCTTATCTATGCAGCCAGTCCCTGCCAATCCTTTCATGAGACATCCAGAGGCCATCCTGCCCCCCACCAATCCCCTTGCTGCTTATGTCCCTGCCTCTTCTTTTCCTTCTAAATAAAAGCAACCCTTCTCCACCTAATAAATGAGCTGTTCACTGTAACTATCTCCCGGGCAGCTATGCTCATCAGTCCACCACTGGCCTAAGACTCTGTCCACCCAGCTGTGTGGATGAACCAGGGTATCAGTGTACAGTGACCCCCCCCAAGTAATCCAAAGACCATAAGAAATCAAGCTGGCTGGCTAACATAGTGCACTACGCAGGCTGCCTTGGAGGAAAGTCATCTATATGTAAACCAGCAGTGCAATGTGCAGTTGACAGCTGGGTGGTCAGACAAAATGTGCCCATTGATGTAATAGTGGCAGGTCATATATGGGGCTAACCAACTGCTTCCTAAATGGATTTGAAACTCACTTCATGTGGTGGGGAAGAACTCTTTGCCTGGTCCTGAGTGAAAAGCCTTTGGTTTGAAAGGTCACAATTCATGTAGGGAGTAAGTACCACTGTTGTTTGGCTAAGTGGATACATTGGCCCATAAATTTGTCCTCTGTATGTTTAACCTTTATACCCATAGATTAGGGCTGTTCATATTATGTCATCCATTTTCCTTTTAGGTTCTATTTTAAAAATATTTTATTTATTCATTTTTCAAACAGAGAGAGAGAGAGAGAGAGAGAGAGAATGCACCAGGGTCTGGCTTATGTAGGTACTATGTGGATACTGAGGAATTGAACTCAGGGCCTTAGGCACTGGAGGCAAGTGCCTTAACCCCTGATCCATCTCTCCAGCCCAACCTTTCTAGGTTCTTAAGCCTTGCAGGCTGACTTTGAATTGAGAATGCCCATACTTTATATCAGTCAAGCCCTTTTCTACATCCAGATAGAAGACTGCAGAAGTCCCTGAAGAGATCACTTTAGAAAATCCAAAGGGGAAAGAATACCAGTGTTCCAAGATCAAAACATAAAAATGAACATCTGTATCTGAAGAACAGAAGCCTTGCAGATGAGGTGATGAGAGTTTTCAGGTTCTCTAGTAATGGTTGTTTAAATTGAACAATGCCGGAAGTTGAATCAAAACAGAAACAACACAAAGATGCAAACCCTACACTGTAACAATTTTTGGAATCCATTTCCTTTAGAGGAGAACAGCCATCCTCTAACTGGAATAGTTTGTAAGCCTTCCTGTCAGAGGTTAGAGAAGTGAACTATGTGTAATTGTTTTGGCTCCCTTTTGAAACTGGGATCTCATGACACTAAGAAATGGGGGCACCTAGTAGCTCTTGCTTCATAGTTACTTCTTTCAACATTGCTTCTCTACATAATCTAAAGTTTTCTTTCTCCTTATTCCTCTTGTCCGTACTTCACATCATCCTCATTTGTGTCTTCACAGTGTTGGTGTGACCTGCAATCATTTTGTTTTGGTACAAGCATAGTGTCTCTTCCCCCACAAGAATATACAGTAGAGGACACAGACCTCTCTAGCAAAATGTCTTGTTTTGCACATGGTAGATGCTTCCTAAATATATGTGGGAAAAAATACTGTCTAAGTTGTTGATAAAGTAATAGGGAAAATTACACATGGTGTGATAAGAAAATAGGGTCCAGTTTTTCTCTTAGTATCTAAACTATTTCAGAAAAAAAAAACACTTTTTGGATTACTTCAATGTTCTGCAGTTCTTTGCATTGAAGTGGAAGGTGAGTAAGCAGCAAAGTTTTCTCTGATTGAAAGCTCAGGTACTGTATAGGCTAACCTCTTCTCAGGATTCTTGAAGATCATTAGGTATCTCTTGGTCTGATCCTTTTTGCTTGAGGAGTTGGCTGCCGCTCCTCAGATTCTTTTTTTCTCTTCTATTATGCTTGTCCGATGTGGCACTTACACTTTAATGCCTTATAGATAAAATGGTTTTTGTCAGACTGTACTTCTCATGCCTGGAGAAAGTTTTACTGCTTCATAAAATCCTGTAATGCCCCAGTGTTAAAGAAGATCTATCACTCTATCAGTGGGTCTTTACAGGCTCTGTGTACATTTTTTTTCTTTCATCTTTGCAATGCAAGGTTGGTTCCTGAAGCAAAAAAGGGACAAAGATAAATGGATGAATGTGTGTTAATGAATGTCAAGAATCCAGCTCAATTTCTACTGATGTGGTATTAAACAGCTAAAGCAAATTGTAGAATATCTCTCAGGCAATAGCATTAAGCATCACAGAGGAGCTGTAGCGTACAAATTCCCTTTCATAAGCGATCAGAGGAAACTTACTATTTTATTCATTGGTTTGGGGAGAGAATCTGAGTGGTTGCTGTGCTTCAATTTTATAACATCTGATTCTCAGAGGCCTGGTACCTGTTTAGTAAGCAGACAGGACACTGGGGCACCTGTTCAACACCAACCATTTCTGTGTGGGCAAAACATCATTGAAAAGCTTCATTCAGGGCTGGAGAGATGGCTCAGTAGTTGAGGCACTCAGGAGGCAGAAGTAGGAGAATGGCTGTGAGTTTGTGGCCAATATGAGATTAGAGAGAAAGTACCAGGTCAGCCTGAGCTAGAGGGAGAGCCTACCTGGAAAAAAACAAACCAAAGAAAAACAAAAACAAAAAACAGTAACAAAAGAAGAAAGGAGAGCTCATCATGTGTTCTTTGTGTAATGAGCAGTGATCATCAATTCCTTACCCATCAGTAGGAACTCAGATCTACTAGACAAGGAACTGTGTCCTCTGTCTCCCTTGCTTTAAGGTGGTGCACTGGAACCTAATTTTCAGAAGCTTTCAGTGATCCAATGAGCATCCCCCCAACACACTGTTGAACAATATGTGTGCTAACTTCAGAAAGTGTTTACTAAATAGTGTCTTTTGCACTGTGCATAACAACCTTGAGGAATAAACTTGTAGCAACAATAACCAAAAATGAAAGCTGATAACCAGGATCTTTGATGATTCACACCAAATAAGGCAAATAAATAACACAAAAGACTGGTAGACTGGTACCAGCAGGTACTGCCAAGATGTGCCTTTGAAATCTGATCCATAGCACAGAACACAATTCTATAGCTTTTCAGAGCAGATAAATATGGAGTGTGTTCTCAGGGAGAGGTATATAAAAACAAAGCATAGTTCATGATTTCCTGTCTACAAAGTGTTTAGTTTTTTTACTTTCAAAACTACGATTAAAAACAAAACAAAACAAAACAAAAAAGAAATAACTGTTGCTGTCAAAACAGTCAGAAGACCACATTTCATCCTTGCTTTCAACCTGCCAAAAAATGCCTCCTTTGAAGGACCGAGGCTTGGAAAAGAGAAAGCCATAGCAAGGAGGAGAGGATACATTCAAGGAAAGACCTGGATTCTGGCTCTACTTTCGGGTGTGTGATGGTCCTCTGTAAGAAAATAGTAGCGTGTGTGGACTCAGCAGAAAGTATTTACCACATTGCCTTAAGTATTTTCTAGGGTCACTGCATCTAGTAAGACAGTAAGTGTTAAGGACTTCACAAATTGGACTGTGCTGTGAGTTACTGCCTTTCAGCATGTGGGGTTCAGACTCTGTTAGGCAGGTGCAAGTGGACTCTGGTGTAAGTGATCTCACAGGAAGTGTACTACAGAGGGAAGTCATCATGTGCACATGTACGCTTGGTCCTGATGCTCTTTACTGTGTCTTCTAGCTAGCAAAGAAACAAGCGCTGACAAGCACTCAAGACAAAGCCACATTAATTATTCACTTTCATAGTATTAGCATTGCCATCAATATCATTCTGGGTCCGTGGGTTACTTAGGGGGTTGCAGCGCGCATCAACTCCCCGTTCACCCACGGGAGCTGGGGGAGCAGCAGCTTGGAATAGCCATGAGCCGACGAGAGATGAGACCCTCGGGAGAATGCGGCAGTGGGCAGTTCTCATTTCATTGGTAGATTGCAGCTGTTTTTATAGAGAAAAGTCAGAGGTAGAAGCATAGGAAGCAAGATCTGTGGGCATCTCATGAGCTTGATTCGTAGGGGCCAGTATCCTAATTTACATAGATAAATTGAGGGGGCTACGTGACTCTATACATGGATAGAATGGTGATGTTAGCAGAGGAAATGAAACCTTTAGGTTTGTTATT
>PVHP010027398.1:0-23994 GCA_004024765.1 Zapus hudsonius | reverse complement strand
AAACAGGGAAGGTCTGGGTCTCAGACCCCTCTGCCTTCAGTCCTGGGTCCATCTTCTCTTTGGTCAGCCGTCTCCTCGTCCTGGACTGGACAGATGGCACACTTCAATCTAGTGCCTTGACAGAAGCGTCACTGCTTTACTCACTCAGTTTGTAAGACGGTCCGAAAAGCCCTTTCCTAGAAAACTGTTGGGGAGTATGTTTGGGTAGCCATGGCCCGTTCGTCATGGTCTTCTAGGGTCCAGTATAAAGACCAGTTGTCTTCTGTACAACTGGAGAGCATTAAAAGACCCAAGATGGCTTGATTTTTAGTATTAATGCTGTGACCATAGGAATGTCAGCAGAGCTTCTTCGTATTCTCCACTCGTCCCTGCTCACTTTGACAAAAGTCAGCAGCCATGTTGCATTCTTCCTCATGTGCAAGTCCAAGTATTTATGGTTTACTTTCCAGGCCTGCTTTCAAAGTTTTTTTAAATTTTTTAAATTTTATTTATTCATTTTTTGAGCAGAGAGAGAGAGAGAATGCACCAGAGCCACCATCTTGTGGGTCTGGCTTATGTGTGTCCTGGGGAATTGAACCCAGGGCCTTAGGCACTGGAGGCAAGTGCCTTAACCGCTGAGCCATCTCTTCAGCCCTGCTTTCAAAGTTTTTAATCTTTTTTATTTACCCAAGAAATCCTATCAGCAAAGAAATAGAATATACTTAGTCCTTGCCGAAAAGATTTCTGGGAGAAGTCTCCGGATATCTCTTTGTATTGTTGCTCCAAGACACATTGAAGCTTTTCTTGAATTTTTAAATTCAATAATTATTTTAGAAATAAATTTCTAAAAATTTCTTTTCAGAAAAAAAATCATGGTGCGAGCAAATATGTGAAAATGAACACCTTTTCTCTCAATCGTTCTTTACACCAGGAATTAATCTTTATATGTTCATTGAGTCAACACAGTGTCTTTCCTTAATCGTGACAGCCCCAGTCTCGACCACAATGCTAATTTTCCAACTCTTCCTTTAGCACCAAAACCATCCAAGAGACCTAAAGCCACACACAGACCAGCGGTACCCCCAGTGCAGCCTGGTAATCACTATTTTCAATCCCTTGGCCTATAAATAGGAAAACTGTAAGTAACCTTACTCTTCACATTCCAGCTCAGCTATGACCCTAATGGCAGTGCTTTTTTCTTCAGACTCAACCCCACCAAAGCAGTTGCGTCCTAGGCCCAAAGCCACAGGTGCACCAGCTACGCCATCAACCAAGGCCGGTAAATGTAGCTTCATAAGCTATCCTGTTCACATATCAGACAAACCATAGAACTCAAATAATGTTCTGTTCTTTATCTCTTGAAAGTAGCCACACTGTTTTAAGCACCAAATGAAGAAGTCAATGTGTGCGAAATGAATCCGTTTTATATCTGATTGTGTAATCGCTCTTCTCACTAAAGCAGTTTTAGGCTTGATTATATGAATTGGTTATGAGTAGAAATTTGATTTTTCCGTACCTGGATAGTCTTTAAAGTGACTTTGGTGACCACTACTAGACAGTCCACAGAGAAGGATGACGTTTCTCCTTTACTAGGAACAGATTAAGAAAGGCTCGTTAGGAGACTGGCTTCCTTTGAAATAACTATTGGCTTTTCAGACAGTTAGTTATTAACTGAGTAGTTGTATACTGCATAAAAAATATACTTATAAAAAAACTTCTGAAAATTCAACTGGTTTATAATTGAAATTTTCTCCGATTCCAATTAGCATAAACTCTATTTTCTGAGATCCCCAGAATCGATAAGCCTATAAGAAAGCAATGGACTTCTTTTAAAATAAACTATACTTTCTATCTTCTGAATTAAGCAGTAATGAGAAACTAAGTTATGTTTTTTAAATTTTTTTGTCCTTACCCGTTTCATCATTTTTTATCTGTTTCATAATTTTGGATGATGCAGCGTATGAGCCTGCTACATTTGAGAGTGAGCCTCCCTCCATAACCAGAGGTAACAGTGCTTTATTGGGTGATATCTCTTCTCTTTGATAGTGATCTGTATTCGCTGGGCATACAATTGTCTCTTGACCATTTTTTCATTTGTCTCTAAAAACTAGTATTTCACGAGGCCATTTTAACTTCCTGTTGGCCATTGTTAGATCTGCTCAGCTTGTAACACCTGATGTTCTCTTTTCTTGAGAACCCGCAGAGTCCCTGATGCTTGAAGCATTTGACGTGCTGAGATTCATCAGATTCTGTCCTTTTGTTTTTTTTCCAAGCAGGAAATAAATGTCGGAAACCTCTATTTCTATGCATGGTTTCAGGATGTGGAGGGACAAAGAGCTTGTTGGACCTCGTGACGGTCCTACATCTTTGTCTTTGTAAAAGTCCTTGATTTCTTGCTGCTCAACTGTCCTTTCTGTGACAGGAGGTTCCAAACAAAATGGCGGTGCCCTGTTTTTGTTTGAAGTCAATCAGTCTTGTTTTTGGTCTTTATCTGTTTCATTACCTTCTGTGATGCAGCCTATGAGCCTGCTGCCTTTGAGACTGAAGCTTCCTCCGTTACCATAGGTAACAATGCCTGCTGGCTTTATGTTGCAAATTTCATCTGGAGTTATAAATATGGTTTTTATCATGTGTTCCCCTCTTCTTCCATCTCTTAAGATGTGCTCAGATGTGGCTTAAACCTTGACCAATCAGAGCACATCAGTCCCTCCACAAATGTTTGCAAAACATTTGAAGGCTGTAAGTAAGCTCCCTGAAAAGTTGTAAGAAATACTAATTTAAGGTCAAAGTTGTCATTCTTAGTTACGTATCTAGGCATAACCATCTCGTTTATAGAAATTCTAGCTACCCAGACAAAAAGTTGCATTATTATCTTTTAGACTTTTTTCCTATAAACATCTCTGTTCCGTGTGTGTGTGTGTGTGTGTGTGTGTGTGTGTGTGTGTGTGTGTGTGTGTGGTGCTGGGGATGGATGCCAAGGCTTTATACTTTATACAAGTGCTGTTACTGTGCTACACATCAGCTCCTTTATCCCTATTCATAACTTGAATAATTATATAAACGTGAATTACATGAGCAAATCAGGAAAAATAGTAACAGTATCACATGCATGATGAGGGAAGGCACACATCTGCACTTGTACAACTGTCACAAATCTTGAGGAAATTGGTCAGCTGATAGCATTTTTCTTATGCTTTTCACACCCACTGCCCCTCAAAAATTAATAGTAGTGCTGAATGTGTTTCAGATACCAACGGAAGTTTTCATAGTAATTTCCAGAGTCAGTAAGAAAACATTTTAGATAACTAAGAAGTTTTCTTGAATTCACATTTATAGCATAGATAGAATCAGGTACAGATGCTGCGTCTATGTTGCAAGCTAGGTGAACCCTGGAATCTGGCTTGTTACTGATGACAAGAAACACTATTATTTCCAGAGTTCATAAATGCATTTCAAACTTGTCAGGGTTAAGAAATATTCATCCTCGAGCCGGGCGTGGTGGTGCACGCCTTTAATCCCAGCACTTGGGAGGCAGAGGTAGGAGGATCACCATGAGTTCAAGGCCACCCTGAGACTACAGAGTGAATTCCAGGTCAGCCTGGGCTAGAGTGAGACCCTACCTTGAAAAATAAAACAAAAAAAAGAAAGAAAGATTCATCCTTTTGTCACCAAAAATATTGATCTTTAGAGAAATTTCTTACTGTTGTATAGTTCCTAATCTCTGTTGTTTATTGTATTACTTTTGGTCAGTTCCTACCACAGACACTGAACCTGTAATTCTGATCACTGAGACTCCAGTGACAACATCAGGTAATGAACGATCTTCTCTGTTTACGTGCGTTTTCTCCTCAGCATCTGTCCCATCACTGTCTGAATCAAAGAGTCTTTTCTTTCATAAGACATTCTCCTCAATCTCTTGCCATTCAATTATATTTCTTATTTTGAATATAAGAAAGTGCTGAAAAGACATTAGTCATAAGCCTCTATAGCTAGTGAAGATGATCTCTCTCCCATATTGCCTGCCTTTATCAATGTTTCATAAAGCCCATGATTCAGCCCAAATACTACTCAAGTTCAGGTACAATCATGAGTGCTTACTTCTTAAACACCAACCAGAATCCTGTGAAAATCTTGTTTTCTGCTTCTTTTACAAGTGTTCAGGACATCTCTGTTATATGCTAATGGTTTTAGCAGATAAAATTTGCTTGTTGTAATAATTTTATTGAGTTCTATGCCTAAATCTAGTATTTCTAAACACAATTATCCAGAAGCAGGTTAGCCTGGATAGTCACATGGCATGTGTCTGGGACCTCTTTGAAACTTTTTTTTTTAATTTATTGTCATAATGAGTTACAACATTTAGTGGGCAAACAATGAGTTGTTATCCCCAATTTTCCGATGCCCCCCTCATCCCCAATCCGCTGGATAACCTTCTCCATGGGTCGTCTGGATCAACTTTGAAACTCTTGTGTTAGCAACTAACAATACAATTTTCACAATAAAAAGTTATATATAGTCTTTCTCAAAAGAACAGTTGGCAGACTAAAAAGAAGAAAGGCTATCAGAAGAAAAATTCCAAAACAAAAAGGGAAGTTTCACTACAGACTCAAGTTTGGGTCGATTTCAGAAATCTTATATTATTAATTGTTTCACTTTTGATTTTTTTTAAAAAAAAGTTATTTATTTAAGAGAGACACAGAGAGGGAGAGTATGGGCTCGTAAGGGTCTCCTACCACTGCAAACAGACTACAGGTACATTGGCCACTTTGTGTGTCTGGCCTTCTGTGGGTTCTGGGGAGAGGCCTTCAGGCTTCATGCGTAAACACCTTTCACCTCAGAGCCATCTCTACAGCCCTGCTTGTGCAGTCTTATGGCTAAAATAACCAGTATCATTTTTTTAGCTCCAAAAACATCACAACCACCGAGAACTCGTCATCCACGACCCAAACCTAAGGCCACTCCAAGCCCAAAGATACCTCAGACTAAACCAGGTAAATGTGTGGGATTCTTAGTCCCTGGGGAGTCTCCCTGGGTGTACCAGAGGTCACAGTTCAGCTTACCACCTGATAATTTATGTGACCTCTGAAGGTGAGGTTTGAGTTGTGACAGGCAGGTCCTACCAGCAAAGTGTCCTTTTCCACCCCCGTGGCTTCCTTTTGCTTCTTGATGCCATGTTTTCTCAAATATTTAATTACATTTTGCTCTTTGAGTCTAGATTAGCAAACACTTGTCTAACATATTTTATTCACATTTTATGAACTACCGAGTATAGGAGGGATATCTTGGAAGTCCTAAGTGACTTAGTTCAAGAAGCAAGCTGCTCTCGTCCATACTTCAAAAACAGACAAAAGAACTGTGAGCAACTGTTACACACATCCTTAATTTTTCGAGAAGCTTAGGGACTTCTGAGGGAAAGGCGATCACCTGTGACCTGACATACGTAACGTGGACCTTGAAAGCCTGAGCATTCGTAGGTTTCCTAGCAGGACCCTTGCAATGAGGAAGGCAGCAGGCATGGGTGAAGGAGGAGAGCAAGATCGGACGTGCAGATAATCATGAGAAAGGCAGCCTTGTGGGACAGTGGTGCTTAGCTTCTGAAGGGCCCCACGGATTGGACTGGGGCCCACGGCATAGTCTCTTGGACTTTAAGGCCAAGTCTTTTCTGTTCTGATGACAGAAATACACACAGACTCCATGGACTTCATTGACCCTCCTGATTGAGCCTTGGTTTGAACAGAGGTTTTGGTCTTTTTCTAAATTGGACTCTCAACAAAGCAAGCATTGACTCTTTTGATTATTGGTCACTGTATCTGCTTAAATGTGTTAATTTTATTTATTAACACCCAGAGATGGGAGTGATTTTCCTATCTGTAGGGTTACAAAATATGTTTTTAAGTTCTCTTCTCATAATTATTAAACATAATGTAATTAGAAGCATAAGAGTTTCCTATTGTATTATTAGATAATATAAAACCAAGCCAAACTTCTAGCTATCTCTGTAGAAAGTAATCAAAACTTACAGCTAACTATGTACAGATGCTAGGAAAATAGTCCTGTCCTAAAAAATAATTTTCTATAGATTCTGACTTAAGAATGGATTTTGGATTTCAGTGATAGACCTGATGGTAGATTGCTAATGTTCATTGTAACGGATTCTCTCGTCTGTTTGTTTTACATGTTCTTGTTTTAAATTGATTTTGGAAATTTCTCGCACTAGACTTTGGACCTATTATTACTCCCGGGCCATCTTTAGGTAATGATTTTTATACCCTTCTGCAAGTGCTTTTTCTTATGCGTGGTCAGGCTTTGCTTTGTACAGAGTAGATGAGGGCTCCATCCTATGCTGTCAGGCTGCTGCTATTGAAGGCTTTCTTTTTATCAGAAATGTGTCTGGATTTAATTCGAGGCAGCTACCTGCTCTAAGCAGTACCAGAGATGATACTGTGAGATTTCTTTAGGGGGCTTACTTTCTACGTGTCATGTTCTATATGCCTGATTTTGGCTTTGTTCAGTGAATATAAAATTTCAGTGGATTTTATATAGTTGCCCTTGTAAATTACCAAGTGGAGATTTGTCCAGGCGAAGTCATCTTAAAAGACAAGCGTTAAGTGTATCACTTCTAAGCTCTCTCACACCACTAGAGTTAACAGTGCTTTTATAAGGGGTTTTGGAGGAGACATATTCCTGAGAATATGGTAGTTCTTAATCTTCATTCCTTAAACATAATTATAGGTGTAATTCTTATCTCTGGGGAATTCTCAATTGTCAAAGAAAACATTAATATACTGACAGAGACATTTTTTTAATTCAATTTGACAAGCCTTCTCCATTAAATCTCCTAACAAGTTTACAAAACCCAGAGCTATGTCACTCCACCCTAGCTGCAGAACCATCAGCAATGTGATAATTCTGAATTTTCTTCCCTCAGCTACAACAACAAAGAAAACTCGTCATCAACATCCAAAACCTAAAACCACACCCCATCCAGATGTATCTCAGACAATTTTGGGTAAATATGTGGATTATAGCTTATAGCTTCCTCTCTGCAATATGGCATGTTAGGACCTCTTCCTAAGAGTAAAACCTAGACCATGCAAGAACAGGCTTCCTGGTTAGGAATACACTTCTGTCAAAGACTATTTTATTGACTTTTCTTCCTGTCTGATTTTATCCATATTTTAAAGACTATCTCAGATAATCTTGAGCCAATCTAATTGATTCAAATCAATTACTTTTGTTAGGTTATTTTTAATTTTCCTAAATCATGCTAGCCCATAGCTCAAAAGTCAGAGGTATGTTTTATTTACCAATAAGTTTAGAATACGTTAGTGAATAAAAGCCTTTTCTGCATGAACAGAAAGAAAGTGATGTAAGGCAGCGTGTTCATAGAATATAAATATTTCAATACGTATGTCCTCATTGCACATTGATGGGAGGTCTAAGCCTCGGGAGTACCAGCTTCCTCCTTTGACACAGGGTCTTATGTTGGCCTGCAGCTCAATTAGGCTAGACTGACTGACCAACCTGTCTCCACGCCCTTGGCCTTGAGCTTGGGTGCACATCACCATCTCCTCCACTTTTCTGTGATAATAAAACTCAGGTTCCTATGCTTGGAAGTGAAGCACCTTATCAACAGAGCTATTTTTTTCACTCTATAAATAAATTCTTTTTCTTTTTTTTTAAGTCTAATTCTACCTGAACTATCAAGTTTAGACCACCTAGTGCTTTGCTTGGTAGAATTTTTATGATTAAAATAAAAACTTAATTAAAAATGTATTTAATCCTCTCGCACCATCCTTTGCCCCTTCTTCTTTCCTATTAAAATAAATTCTCGAGTGATGTAAGTGCTTCATGTTAGGAGGTTGGTAATGTTTAGGGAAGAAATACTGAATTGGTAGGTGGCAGAATGAAGGCACAAAGGTTGTAGACAGGAAATGTGTCCAAGCAGCATTTCTGAGGATCATTTATTCATGCTCTTTTAAGTGGACTCAAGGATGAATTTAAAAAAAAAGTTCAGGCTGGAGAGACGGATCTGTGGTTAAAGGCACTTTCTTGAAAAGCCTACTGACCCATTACCAATGTAAAGCCAGACACACAAAGTAACACATGTGTCTGGATTTCATACACAGTAGCAAGAACCTCCTTCCTTCCTTCCTTCCTTCCTCCTTCCTTTCCTCCCTCCCTGCCTCCCTCCTTTCCTTCCTTTCTTCTTCCTTCCTTCCTTTCTTTCTTTCCTCCTCTCTCACTCTCTTTTTCCCTCCTCTCAAAAATAAAATGAATAAATAAATTAATTAATATAATATAATATAAAAAGGTTGAGAGGCTGTGAGCCTAAACTTATTCCTGTGGAATTTATTGTTTCCTAATCTCCACAGAATCACATTTTTTCTCGTATTTTTAGAACTGAAAGTACCCAGCCTGATGTTGGCAAGAGCTGAAGGTGGTTCTTCATCTAGCTAGGTGGCCAGGCATCCATGAAGGCATCATCTCTCAGTGTGTGTGCTTTCAGCTTTCTGGTGGCTGTAACTATGTGTCCTGACAAGCCCTGGTGTGACCTCTATGCCTCCCTTCCTCTGTTCCTTGGCCTCACTCCCCACCTCTGTGCCCTCCCTCGGCTGGGGTCGGCTATGCAACAGAATGGTAGCTTTTTTCGTCACAAACAGATCAGAGACCCAGCAGATGCTCCAGGGAGGAGATAAAGACAAATCGTGTGTCTGCATGAATACACTTGTAAATGGCGGGAACAGAATTACTGAGAATCACCAGTACAGTCTATCTCCTACTTAATTTTTATTTTAAATATCTGAACTGGTTATTGTATCGGCCATTATTGCTTATTGATCATCGAGGGCGTGCTCTCTGATTTTGTCTTCAACAAATGTGCTGCTTGTCTGTCTATAATGGGAGTCACCAGCAGTAGGATTTGAAAGTTGACCTCGAGGAGCTGTTGAGCAGGGTCCATGCTAGAGACTATGCCTGTCCTCTGGTGAAAGTGTGGAGAACTATTCAAAGGCAAAAAAATGTATGGATCTTCCGAGTTAAGAATATTAAAAATTGGGCTGGAGAGATGGCTCAGCAGTTAAGGCACTTGCCTCCAGTGCCCAAGGCCCTGGATTCAATTCCCCAGGTCCCATATAAGCCAGACCCACAAGGTGGTGGCCCTGGTGCGCTCTCTCTCTCTCTCTCTCTCTCTCTGCTTGAAAATGAATAGATAAAATATTTTTAAAAAAGAATATTAGAAATTAACATTATAGCCTGCCCAACCTTACTTTTATGGATGGGATGAATCTTCCAATATTTCATGCAATCTGAGTCTCTTTGGTTCTTTTATTCTTTTCATCAGTTCCTGCCACAATCCTTGAAGCAGCCGTTCTTAGAACTGAGGCTCCAGGGACGACGTTAGGTAATGACACATCACGCGCCTCAGCCTCCACACCTCTGCTCACTTTCTGTCCATCCTAACTAACAGCAGCATCTGACGCATCACCAGCTTCGCTATCAGCCCATCCTTCATGCACTCACTGTGTCGGAGAGGACAAGCAAGTTCTTGTTTTGAAGAGAACTTTCTGGCAAAATAGCTATTCATACATGTCAACGGACATAGGCACTGTATAGAGCTGTGGTGTGTCTGATCCCATGTAACATGTGAAACTCATTCATTCTTTGTTTTGCTTTTTTTTTCATTCATTCTTTGTTACTGAGTGTCAAACGCGGGCAAGGTGTGAGGAACGCCTTATTTTCCCCATGTACTTGTGTTTATTTATTTTTTATTTTATTATTTATTTTTTATTTATTACTTATTTGGGGAAGGAAGAAAATAGAAAATATACTGGTGACTTTCAGTTATCGGTACTATAATTGGGAGTCACCCCACACCTACCCCACTACACACCATAACTCAACAAGATTTTGAAACTTTTTTCTTATTTTTAGTAATCCTTTTTTTTAGTAACTTTTTAGAAATTTTTTTTTTAGTAATCCTTAGGAAAACCTCCCTGAAATATTACTGTAGCAAATCGTGTTGCAGCATGATTTCTTATTTTTCAGAGAAATATAGAGGGCATAAGAAACATCAAAATAAGGGTCAATATTTCACAGTTCAAAAGAAAAGACTCTTGAAATTCAACAAGGTCCAACAAATATGTTCTTAGTGACACCTTTGAAAATTAAATGCACTGTTAACCTGAAGTTTTTTCCTTCAGCTCCCAAAGTGCCTCAGCGAATCAGGTATCCACATCCCAAACCCCAAAGCACAAGGAGTCCTGACGCACCGCAAGCAGAACTGGGTAAATGTGTAGGTTCTGGCTAAGGACCCAGTGTGTCCCATAGAAAGTGCATGTGGGACAGGCCACTTCACACCTCCACTTGAGACAGGGACAGGGGACAGAGTCTAATAGCTGAATTCCCTCTGCTCTGTGGATTAAGAATTTATCTCCATTTTTTTTAACTTTTTAATAAATCCTCCTCATTCTTAGTCAATGTGAATGGTAACCAGAACTAGCTAGAGAATGCATGTTTATTCCAGTGAGAGAGGATTTCTCAGTGAAGTCTGGCAAGTCGTAGTAAGTAGGGCAACTCAACTGCTTTTTAAGTGGAGGTTGAGAGCAGGTATTTTAAGCTTCCAGACATACAATCTCTGTATGTATTTTTTTTGTTTTGTCTTCTTGTCAGTCAAGTATTTACAAACATAAGAATTATTTCTTTTTTAATATTTTATTTATTCATTTTCAAGCAGAGAGAGAAAGAGAGAGAGAGAAAGAGAGAGAGAGAGAGAGAGAGAGAGAGAGAGAGAGAGAGAGAGAACCAGGGCCACCGCCTTGTGGGTCTGGCTTATGTGGGTCCTGGGGAATTGAACCCAGGGCCTTAGGCACTGGAGGCAAGTACCACTGAGCCATCTCTCCAGCCCAAACATAAGAATTATTTCTGAAGGAAGATTATCCCGTGGGGAGGATAATAGAGGAATTCAGAAGTCTGAGAAGGGGAAATTTCTTACTGTGGAGGCTGGGAGGTTTCCAGGAGCTGAACAGAACATTTCAGTGAAGTGTTTCAGCTACACAGGACCAGCTGAAGAGTTTCAAATTCTAGACCCAGGAGTTTAGATGACATCTGAGAAGCCACACGTGGCCAGGCTTTCTCTGGATGTTGGACAGGGGTTCTCCGATGTGCCACCGAAAGAATGGCCATCACTTATCATCTGGCTCAAGTTGAATAAAACTTGATGTCTTTTCAGGAAGGTGGATCCTTTGTGTTACTGTAACAAAACGCCCGACATAGGCTACTTAAACGGAAGAGGCTTATCTAGTCCAAGTACTTGACTTTGAGGTTCAGAGTCCATAGGTACAGTGCAGGCTCTGTAACAAGGGCTTTCCTGGCTTCCTTCACCTCACACCAGCCAGAGTGGCAGGTGCACTTGGAGGAGCCAGCAAGAGAATCTACCTCTAACCTGAAGCAGAGCGGACAAGAGGAGTCAGGCTTAATTCTGTGCATTGATCTTCTCTGGAGAACTCAATAGGTCGCACAAGAATATCAAGAGGTTCTAAGAGTGAGAGATGGCTCAGAGATTAAGGCACTGGCCTCCAGTGCCTAAGGCCCCGGATTCAATTCCCCAGGACCCACATAAGCCAGACCCACAAGGTGGTGTCCCTGGTTCTTTCTCTCTATCTTTCTCTCTATCTCTCTGCTTAAAAATGGATAAATAAAAAAAAGAATATCAAGAGGTTCTAAAAAGGACCTCACACCCCTGGTGACCTGAAAGCTTCTCACTAGGACCCACTATCCGAAGGTCCCACCACCTCCCAACTCTGCCACGCTGTAGTCACAATGCATATCAGACCACCACAGTGCATTCTGGTTCATTAATGAGGCTCAGATCATCAGGAAAGAGGAAAACTTGAAAGCCCGTTCCAACAGCCAGGCATGACTAGTAAATACAAGTTAATGGCAGGCCCTCCTAAGAGATCAGAGCATCCACCCATTCCTGGTCCACGTTACTTTGTTATCCTGGCAGAAATCTTTGTGAAGTGAATCTTCTGAGTTTGGATCAGTTTTAATGTTTGCTTGTTTATTTTGTTGTTATTTTTGGCCAGTTCCCCCTGCAGTCTTTGAAACTGTTACTCCTATACGCGAGGCTTCAGAGATCACATTCGGTAATGCCATTTGCTGACTTTCTGCAAGTACTGTCTCTGCTCATTGACAAACGTATTCTGCGTTGCTCATATTCCAATATTGTTTTGATTTGATAAGAACCAAACATACATACAAGTTGCTTCTTTTTTGTTAGAAAGACGTTTATGAATCTGCCTTGGAACTTACTTAAAAATATCTTCAAGTTGCTTTATGGTTTTGTTCCATTCAGAATTCTTTGGAGGGAAATTTCATGCATTCTTGGCATGGTCTCTGTCTGATCTGTGCATATCAAGCTACAATGTGGAAACTTTGTTGTATATACTCAATATATGTAGTTATTTTTTCATCTGGCTATTTATTAATACTTGGACAATATGCTTTATTAACTTGAATAACAAATACTATCAAGATTAATCCAGTAAAATAGAAAACCCCTCCTTTGTTAAGAGAAGAGATTTTGTTTTTATCTTTTATTAGCGTACAAAGAGTTAGGTTAATTATAGTATTTTTTTTAACAAAATTGGTTTCTGTTTCCCATTTCCTCTTTTTCCCCATCCCCTGACCCTCCCCCCAAGAATGCCTTCCCCCATCATAGGCTAATTTCTGCTTTCTTTCTGAAACAGGTCCCCTCCCTCCCCCAGTTCTCACCAAAGTCTGTTGTCACTTTGTAACCACCATCATTAATATGACTGATTCCCTTTCTTTTCTTCCATAGTTTCTCAAGCTTTTTAATCCAAAGAATCCTAGGAGAATATTATTTTAAAAATCTTGACTTTCTGAACCAGTAATCTCAATTTATATGTCAGTTTTCCCTTCAAAGTATCTGGAATAACAGAAAAAAAAGATATAATATGACACAAGCTCTTATACTAGAAAGACACATTTCCTAAAACTCGGGAAATTTTATCAAGCTTTGTGAAAATTTGAAAAAAATTTTAAAATTTGAAATTAAAAAAAAAATTCTGTAGTCTGCAGAATAATATGCTTTTAAATAATTAAAGGTATCTCTTTCCATCTCCAAAACTGTCCTAAAAAACACGACTTAAAGTCCTAAGAGGCCACTAAACACTAAATACCCTTGATTTAAGGAACCTGGGAGTCACCCTACACAGATTCCCCTCGAGAGGGGATCCCGAGAGGCTCTCAGCCTTACTACTGGCCAGGAGTTTACAATGAGAAGAAACACATAGACTTTTCTCGAACTGGGGGTGGCAGAGCAGGTGTTATTTCTCATCCTTAGATCCGTTGAGTCATGAGTAGTATTTGTATAATGGCTGCTTATATATTTCAGAACATTTTGTGCAGTCATATTCTGAGAAACCTAGCCATTGTTTTCTTTGGTCTTCAAGAAAGTGAGCATTGTCTTTTCATTATTTTCTTGCCAAGGGTTCCAACATTCTAAGTCCACGGGAGAAAGTGTTTGGAAGCTTTTTATATTAGATTCAGCTAAACAAGCCTCATAACCAGAGGTTGTACTGAAAGAATCCAGAAACACTGACTATATCATGAGCTGGCAGACCTAACTACAGTTTGGCCAGTCTGGACAGAATTCTTGGTTTTCCTTTGACTTAGTTCACAAGAGCAGCCACACCAAAAATGCTGGACCTTGGGTGGTTTAAACAGTAAAAGATTCTTGAGCTCTGAAATCTAAGATAATCCTGTCAGTCACTGGGTTGTTTTTCCTGAGGCCTCTCTTACAGAGAGCAAATATCTTCACATGGTCTAAATTCATGGATGCCTGCTGTCTCTTCCTCTTCTGATGAGGATATCCATCAGATTTGATTAGAGTCCTGCTTTCATGACCTCATGTACCTATGGCTTCAGTGTATGAACTGTGAGCACATAATTCAGTCCAAGACTCTCTTCAACTGGAAAATTTAAACCATATTCTCTAGAAGCAGTGTTATACTGGCAAGCTTTATCTAGAAGTAAATGTCGTGTATATATATATATATAAACTTGTTTTGTTATTTTAGTTCCTGTTACAGACCTTGAACCTGTTACAGACCTCGGACTTGTTACAGACCTTGAACCTGTAACTTTTAGAACTGAGCCCCCTAGGACGACATTAGGTAACCACCCTGTGTTATTTTCCAAGTGCTTCTGTTTCTCATGGTACAGCTCAGTTTCCAGCATGGCTTCCCCACCTTTATGACATGGGGACTATCGTCCTGTGCAGCCACTCAGTCACTCCCAGCATTTTCAGAGTTGAAGACTCTTGAAAATATTCATGCTTCCTATTGTTTTGATGAGAGCCAGGCATGGGCTTCCTTCCAGTATGTACCTGCTGCCTCACAGAACAGTGTCCAGTGTTACTACTGAGTTTTTTTTATATTTTATTTATTTATTTTCAAGCAGAGAGACAGAGAGAGAGAGGAGGAAGGGAGGGAGGGAGAGAGAGAGGGAGAGAGAGGGAGAGAGTGAGGGAGAGAGGAGGGAGAGAGAGAGAGCCTCACAGAACAGTGTCCAGTGTTACTACTGAGGTTTTTTTTATATTTTATTTATTTATTTTCAAGCAGAGAGACAGAGAAAGAGAGAGAGAGAGAGAGAGAGAGAGAGAGAGCACCAAGGCCACCACCTTGTGGGTGTGGCCCATGTGGGCACTGAGGAATTGAACTGAGAGCCTTAGGCACTGGAGGCAAGTACCTTAACCGCTGAGCCATCTCTCCAGTCCCACTACTGAGTTTTTAACAAAGTGGGATGTTTCTTATAAAGACTGATGGACCTCTTATGCTCTTTTGCACAGCTAAGTTTCTAGATGTTTCAAAAAAACCTAATCATACGGCATATTTGTTTCCTTGTTTGTGATTTATGTGATGATACATATTAGGAGTTTGACAAGAAATTAGTTATCTGAAATCTTAAATTATAACCTCTTCTTTAGTATTTCAGTAAACATTCATTCTCAATCACTCCCTCAAGCCAATGTGTGTGGGACCCTGCTAATGGGGCATGGAGGAAGTAGGATTTTGCTGAGTCTGGCAGGCTTCTGGGACTGTCTCCTTCTGATAAGGAAGTTGAGGCAAAGTCCGAGGGCCCCTGTAAATCTTAGCAATCCTGAAAACTCCATCCCCCAGGCAGGCCACAGCTGTGCCCTGAGATAAGCAGGCAATTCAAGGCCTAACTTAGTCCAGCTGCAACAACAAACCGAAACAATAAGGCTACATTTCCTCTGCTGACATCACCATTCTATATATGTCCATATACACGTATAGAGTCACGTAGCCCCCTCAATCTATCTATGCAAAATAGGTATCCAAAGAATACTGGCCCCTACCAATCAAACTCATGAGATGCTCACAGATCTTGCTTCCTATGCTTCTACCTCCGACTTTCCTCTATATAAGCAACTGCTCTCTATACAATAAAATGAGAACTGCCCACTGCCGCGTTCTCCCGAGAGTCTCATCTCTCGTCGGCTCACAGCTGTTCCAAGCCGCTGCTCACCCAGCCCCGTGGGCGAACAGGGAGTTGATGCGCGCTGTGACTCCCTAACTAACCCACGGACCCACAAATGTGAGGAAGGTGTGTGACGTCCTGAAAATGCATACTTATCAACATGCTTCGGTAAACAGCTCAACTGTGGTCATTAATGTACCTTTTATTAAAAAAGAGTGAAAAATAAAACTACCAATACAATCTCCTGGAGCTTTAAAAATATGAGAAAAAAACAGTAGAAAAAAACCTTTCTTTGGTACTCAGGGCCATGGGAACTAGAATAACCCAAGACTTTTCTTTCTTCAGCTACCAAAATGCCACAAAAAACCCATCGTCCACGACCCAGACCTAAAACCACACCAAGCCCTCAAGCACCTCAGACCAAACTGGGTAAATTTGAATTGTGTGGGAGAAGGCTGAGCCCTGGTAGTCTGTCCCGGCGGGGACTCAAAGAGGTAGTGGTGGTGGTGGTGGGTGACAGTAGCTCATAGCCTTCCTGAGTGTGAGGACTTCAGGCTTTGTCAATAGACTCTCTGCTTTATTTTCACCCAGAACGCCTTATTCTCCCTGAACAATGCTTCATTGCAACTTTGCATTTAGTGGCTTCTGATTGTGAAATTCCATTCAAATCTTTATGGTAAAACCGACTTAGCCAGGAACAGTAGATTTAGTTCAAGTAAATCCCAAACTCATTTCCTAGGCTCCAGACCCAGATTGGCAACTGTCTTAGTCAGCCACACGCCGCTGGGATGAATCTCCAAACCACGCATGATTTGGGGAGGAAAATTTATTGAACAGATCCAGGGGAAGTTAAGGAAAAAGGCTCACCCCTTTTCACAGATCCAAGCAGAGACAGTGACAGAAGCCCAGCACCAGCACCAAGCAAGCACACTGTAACACACTGTGATTCACAAAAAGCAGACCTGCCAGACCGGGTTCAGGCTCTTCTTTTGCATATCTATCCTTGGTATTTTACATCCAAATTAGAAAGAAAGGGTCAGTCCCCAGGAGGCTGGGCCAAAGTGGTCCTTTCTCCAGCCAGAAGCCTGGAGACAATTAATAATTTCAATAAATCCTTAATTGTTTTGGGGGACATTATTCAAACTACCCCAGCAACCATGTGAGATTCACTAGTTAGCTGTAGAAGACTTGTTCGCTCCTAAGACAGTACAGTTAAGTTTTTGTTTCACATTAAAGACATTAAGTTATCATCTAGCAAAGGAGAAAGTCAGGGTTGGTCTGGTTTTTACCTTGAGCTCACCACATGATTGGCCCAAGGGTCAGCCAGAAAGTCGGTGTGGTACCGATGGGCTACTTGGAGGGGCAGGGGCTTGCTTGCTGGTGATGCTCCGTTCAGAAGGGTCCGTCAGGCCAGTTGATTCAGAGCTTAGATATGATCCAGAGGCATCTACACCATAAAGTCTTGATGGCCACCTTTTTGAATGTAGGAAAGCCAGAGGCTCTGCTGGGTCTTAGATTGGTCACCGTCTCTGTGCTGTTTTCTTCTATGGCTTGGACAGAGATCTCAGATTCTTCCCACAGATGATTCTTGACAGTATCAACACAGGCCACTTCAAGTGATTGCTTTTCATGTGTTTCAAATTTATAAACTGTCTTTTGCATCCACATTGAGTTAAACATAGTAAGTACTCATGTTTAGCGCCTACAGAGTTTAGGACAATTATGCCTTTTTTAAGCTTATTTTTTTCTTTTGTCATTTTTCTTTTTTATTTTTTGAAGGTAGGGTCTCGCTCTAGCCCAGGTTGACCTTGAATTTACTCTGTAGTCTCAGGGTGGCCTCAAACTCATAGTGACCCTCCAACCTCTGCCTCCCGAGTGCTGGGATTAAAGGCGTGTGACACCACACCTGGCAACTTAATTATTTGCTAATAATATATTCATTGAATTAAAATATTTTTGAGTGTAGTTTTCCATATCAGCTAGAATTCATTTATTCAATACAATACTCTTATTGACTTCTCTACTGTATTTAGGGTAGTTAAAAGGGTAAGCATAAGGCACACCATGATTGTCTACCCAAATCTTGATAAACAATACACTCTTTCTGATAAGAAGGTAAATCTTTTTTCTTAAAGAAATTAAAATTCTAGTTAGCTGTACTGGGTGTGAATTTCTAGCCTGCACAGACATGTTTAATCTCTTTGGTTTTGCTGTATTGTTTTGGTCAGTTCCTGCTGTAGTCCTGGAACCTGACGCTCGTACCTCTGAGGCTCCTGTGACAACTCTAGGTAATGTCACAAAATTTTCTTTTTTTTTAATTGTCCATAATGAGTTACAACATTTAGTGGGCAAACATTGAGTTGTTATCCCCAATTTCCCACTGCCCTCCCCTCCCCAATCCGCTGGATATCCTCCTCCATGGGTCGTCTGGATCAGTCCTTGTGACAGGGGACCATGGAGAGCCTAGTATTCAGCCAGGTTCTCCTGGCCATGCCTCTGGATCGTCTCCCCCACCACGGCTTTCACACTCTTTCCTTCCCTCTTCCGCTCAGATCCCTGAGTCGTGGTGGGTGAGTATTAAGGCTGCTTTAAGGTTGTGAGCTTAGGGGTCTTTTTGTTCCACCCCCCTTTGTATGAGGGTGAGGGGGGGCCATGCCTCTGGATTGTCTCCCCCACCACGGCTCTCACAATCTTTCCGTCCCCTCTTCCGCTCAGTTCCCTGAGTCGTGGTGGGTGAGTATTAAGGCTGCTTTAAGGTTGTGAGCTTAGGGGTCTTTTTGTTCCACCCCCCTTTGTATGAGGGTGAGGGGGGGCCATGCCTCTGGATTGTCTCCCCCACCACAGCTCTCACAATCTTTCCGCCCCCTCTTCCGCTCAGTTCCCTGAGTCGTGGTGGATGCGTATTAAGGCAGCTTTAAGGTTGATGTCACAACATTTTCAAGAAGCCTTCTCTTGCTTATTGTCACACTTACAGTCTCATCTCACTTAATATGGAATAGTGTCAATCTTCGTAGAAAATATTCAATTATATTTTCTAGTAATTATGAAGACACTTAGGTTATGTATTTTAAGGCAAGTATTACCTACATTGTTTTAGGAAACTTGTCATGTTAGCTTCTTGAAATTGAGGCATATCATTCTGTGTTTTATTGAAGAAGTGTTTTTGTTAATTCTGTATTTCAAACATATCACGAGTCACTCTTACCTAGAAAACACCTTCAGTAATTCTTACAGGCCAGGAAGATCCATCGTTTCACCCCTTTTTTTTTCTGTTTGCACAACATTTTATTGCTTTGTTTCTACTTAAGTAGTAACTTCTTAACAGTTACATAGAAACGATGTTGAAGTTTGAAAGACTAATTATAACTCGTAACTCATAGGTTTTGTGAGACTGTCCATTATCCATTTAGATTAAGCAATATAGTTTCTTGGCCATTGGTAATGGTTCCAATCAAGCCGCACCATGAAACTTAAATCTTAACTGCTAATCTTTACGTCTTTAATTAAATGGGGATTTCTTGTCTTCATCGACTTTTCTGTGATAAAAGAAAATATATAGGGGGCTGGAGAGATGGTTCAGCGGTTGAGGCACTTGCCTCTGGTGCCTAGGGCCCCGGGTTAAATTCCCCAGTACCCACATATGTCCCCTCTCTCTCTCTCTCTCTCTCTCTCTCTCTCTCTCTCTCTCTCTCTCTCTCTCTCTCTCTGTATTTCTCTGCTTGAAAATGAATAAATAAGATATTTTTTTAAAAAAAGAAAATATATAGTGAGTATGTAGATCAGATATCCAACAAGCTATTGTGTTTTCACCTTCCATGGCTTCCTGACCCATAGATAATGCAAACATGTAGTAATATAAAAATTTCTTCCTTTAGCTCCCAAAACATCACAACAAACACGGCGTCCACGTCCCAGACCAAAGCCCATCCCAAGTTCTGCAGGACCTGAGTCTAAGCCAGGTAAAGCATGTTGCTGCTGGCTTGCAGAGCCTAGCGGTCTGACCCCCAGAATATCAACACTAATCCCGACGACCCGGAATAACCAGTGTGCCTCTGTGAGTAGCAGCAGTTGCACTGCATAGATGGTAAGAGAGGCACCGCTGGGGAAACTTCCAGGGCAGCCAGATGCCCCCTGCTTTCTCTATACAATCTTTTGTGTCACCATGTATTTTTTAAAGTTCCTTTGATCTCTTAAAAGTAAAACTTCAGAGGGCTGGAGAGATGGCTTAGTGGTTAAGGCACTTTCCTCCAGTGCCTAAGACCCCAAGTTCAATTCCCCAGTACCCACATAAATCTCTCTCTGTATCTCTCTGCTTGAAAATGAATAAAATATTCTTTAAAAAAAAAAAGTAAAACTTCAGAAAAAAAGTCAGACAACTTCTATTCAAACCAAGAAGATTCATTAAGTGTCTTAAGTCTCCTCCAAATACTATTAAAACCTTTGGTGTGTATATCAGATACATGTTTGAGGTTTTTGGTCCTCAAACCTGCAAGACAGTTGAGAAACAGAAGCCGTTCTTTATAAATAAGCTTGAATGGCATAGGCAGAATTTATACAAGCACAATATTGACTTTGGGGTGCTAACAACAGCATATACTAGGGCACATAAATATATCCATGCAGGACATACAGATGAAGAAGGAATGGAGTCTCGGAGTGGCTGACTGGGGGAATAAAATGAAAAAGAAGAAACATAAGTTATTTGTGGCAAGATCCCCTGCAGCAGCTCCATGACGGAGATGCCCGGGAGCTGGTGGAGGCAGAGGGACCTTGCTCAGCTGAGCACGCTGAGGTCTCAGTCTCTTCCCAAAGATGCCTTTCACGGTCCACTTGGGACTATTAATTACCTAATCAAAGAACCAAGAGTAAGGAAATAGGCAGGCAGACGTAGGTTGGGCAGATTGTAAGAAGTCTTCTGGGCTGCTTGCTTCTCTAAGCTGAACAGGTTTCAAAAGTTGGCCTGTTGGTCTTGAAACCATATTGTACTAGAAGGATTCATTTTGAAGGCAGTGTTTTACATTCTTTCATTTAAAACAATCATTTGGTATAAGTTAATCCTTGTGGTCAGTTTCTAGTGCAGAGCTGGAAACTGTGACCCTCGGAACTGAGACTTGGGTGACAACTAAAGGTAATGATGCATTTTTAATATATATTTATTGTCCATAATGAGTTACATTATTTAGTGGGCAAACAATGCGTTGTTATCCCCAATTCCCCTCCCCACTCTGCTGGATAACCTCCTCCATGGGTCATCTGGATCAGTCCTTGTGACAGGGGACCATGGATAGCCTAGTATTCAGCCCGGTCCTCCTGGCCCAAGTGTGTTGTCACTGAGGGGTGCCATGCCTCTGGATAGTCTCCCCCACCACGGCTCTCACAATCTTTCTGCCCCCTGTTCAGCTCAGTTCCCTGAGTCGTGGTGGGTGAGTATTAAGGCTGCTTTAATGTTGCGAGCTTAGGGGTAATAATGCATTTTGATCCCCGTATGTCCTGCTCCTCCTCACTCACTCTGATGGCTGCACAGGTCCTCAGTTTCCTTTTGGTGGCTTCGCCATCCTCTGTCATCATTTCACGGCCTCTCTCATTCTAAAAGTACTGAAAGCTTTGGCTCCTCAAAGAATTCATCTCTTCTCATGAGATCTGGAGTCATATATTAAGCATGAAACATCTCAAATTGTGCATGTTTGTGTGTGTGTTCTTAATTGTAACAATTACTATAGTGGCAAGACATATCTCTATGGACCTAATGTTCTATTTAAACATTCATTCTTTCATTCATTCTTGCAAAGCATTCTTTGTTCCTCAGTGGCTATTTCAGTTCATGGTGTATGTGGTCTCACTTTTCGTAAAGCATCAAAGTACTTGTAACCGTGGTAACCGCTTGCTATCACCATGGTGCTTGGCAGTGATTCTCACTCTTTGGAAATGGGGGGTCTCTCTATGTAACCCAGACTGGCCTCGAACTTTCTATGTAGTGCAGTTTGGTTGGCCTTGAATTTGTGATCCTCCTGCCTGAGCCTCTCAGGTGTGACATTACTCTTGGCTCTCCAACCTTTTGATTCTGAGTTCTATTAACCATTCTTTACTTCTTTTTAAAAAAATATTTTATTTATTCATTTTCAAGCAGAGAGACAGAGAGAGAGAGAGAGAGAGAGAGAGAGAGAGAGAGAGAGAGAGAGAGAGAACCAGGGTCACCACCTTGTGGCTCTGGCCTATGTGGGTCCTGGGGAATCGAACCGGGGGTCTTAGGCACTGGAGGCAAGTGCCTCAACCGCTGAGCCATCTCTCCAGCCCATTCTTTACTTCTTGAATTATTCACTTCATTTGATTCCATTACTCTTACTCCCTGTAGACTTTCAGTTCACTTCCAAAGTATGTGTAAGATTTTCAATGTGAAAAGTCTCATTTCCTAATGTTTTGGTAAAACACAGAGCCTTGTTATACCAAAAGTTTTGAATTGCAGACTCTGTAATAACTGCTTTTTGTTTTCCTCAGCTTCTAAAACAAAGAGGCCCCATCGTCCTCGACCCAAACCTAAAAGCACACCACCTCCCGAGGCTCCTCATTCTAAACTGGGTAAATGTGGGTTTCCAGTTAAGGGGGTGCTTCTAGCAGCTGACTGGAATCCAAGAGAAAGGCTGGTAGAGCGTGTGATCACTCCTGTGGACAGGCATGGAGGTTCCCTCCCTGGGGTGCTCACGAGGTGATCACTCCTGTGGACAGGAGGTGGGCCTAGACAAAGAATGCTGCCTGGGAGTGTGGGGGCCAAATCTTTAAGGAACATCAAATTTCAGAAATTTTCTTTAAGTTGTCCTCTACCTATTAAAGTAGGTACACTGGTAAGATTTCATTCACTAACTTTGCACACATGTTTATTTCATTGCTTTCGACTAGTTCCTGCTCCAGATCTCGAACCTGGTGCTCAGAGAACTCAAGCTCCAGAAACCGTGGGTAATGAGACCCTGTGTCCTTGTCAGCTGTCATCTCGTGATGTCCTGAGTTCTCCTGCCTCCTAACACCTTCCTTCATCCTCTCTGTCAGTCATTCCGCAGCAGGCTTCATCTTGACATTATGCTAGTCTCTGTGTCTGATTAGTTGAACTCATGACACTGGGCAGAAACTAATGTCAGGACATCAAACTGCCACGTAACCGCCCGGCATTGTGTGGTGTGAGCATGTGCGTCTCAGTGTGAATCTCTGTCCCTGATTCATATTGCTTACTCATCAACTCTGGAAACACGCTTTCATATACATATTCCTTACGTTGTTCTAGAACCTTTGTGACATGTAAGTTTTTTTGTTTTTTTTTAAGTCTTAAATATATATTTATTGTCCATAATGAGCTACATTATTCAGTGGGCAAACAATGAGTTGTTATCCCCAATTCCCCAATGTCCCCCTCCCCATCCCCAGTCAGCTGGATATCCTCCTCTGTGGGTCTGGATCAGTCCTTGTAGCAGGGGACCCTGGAGAGCCTAGTACTCAGCCCGGTCCTCCTGGCCCAAGTGTGTTGTTACTGAGGGGGGCCATGTCTCTGGATAGTCTCCCCCATCATGGCTCTCACAATCTTTCTGCCCCCTCATCTGCTCAGTTCCCTGAGTCATGGTGGGTGAGTAGTAAGGCTGCTTTAATGCTGTGAGCTTAGGGGTCTTTGTGTGTGATATGTAAGTTTTAAGAAATAATAATATTCGTAAATTCTCCAACCCAAAAATGTGTTTGACTTGGGACGTTTAAATGGGCTTCCTCCGACTCTCCTCTAACAAGTTCAAGTCTTTAACTTTTTGAATCAACTACCGCGTTGAGAGTTTGATGAATGCAATTCAACAGTTAGGTGGTCTTCTTTACGCTTTCAAACATGGGAGCTTCTCATTATATCCGGAATTATTTAAGTGTAGACAAAAACTGGAGATAGTTATCTCAGTTTCTGTAGAGGTGCAAAATTGATTGAAGAATGTTTTTGTCGCAGAATTATAAGAGCATATATTATATAAAAGTATAAAAAGATTTTTCAGCAGCCTTCCTCAGCAGCACGGGGCAGGCAATCAATTATCTAGAGCATCTAGGGGACCACATCGTAAATCTGAGCTGTGTTGCCCTAAAATTCTCGATCAGGAAATTGACAGATGCCTAGCCATTGGGGACATATGTATAAAAACCAAGTGTCTCTTTTCTTTTCATTTTCAATTAAAAAAGTTAATTTGTGGATTAAGCCTAGTATGAATTTTAAAAAATCTCTCTGGTTTCTTTTTGTCTAGTTCTTACTACGGTCCTTGAACCTGTCATTCTTAGAACCAATGCTCCAGATACAACACTAGGTAAAGGTAGTCTGTGTTCCTCCATGGTTTTTCTTGCTTCTTTTCAAACCCATTTCATCATCATCATCCTAATTCCATGGTCATCAGCTTTATAAGATCGCCTTGTCGTCTGCTGCATTACAACTTTATATTTATATCCTCTTTAATAAAGACTTCTAAAGTAAATCGACTATTG
>PVHP010027397.1:0-23784 GCA_004024765.1 Zapus hudsonius | reverse complement strand
AATTGGGAGGCTGATAAGGATCTGGTGGGATAGAGAGGGGTTGTCCACAGGGTAGAAATCTGAAGGTAGGGGGAGAGTAGGGAGGGAAGCCTTGGCTAGAAGAATTGGGTGAGTGGAGCAGGCAGAGCAGAGGGAAGGACGAGCAGGGAGAGCAAAGAAAGTTTTAATAGAGGAGAGAGAGAGGACATCTCAGACCACCTATCTATGTGGTGGCAGAAGTTGACCAAATCGGTAAAAATCTGAAAGTCAAAGGTTCCCCCTTTGGGCCAAATGGACTCATTGTCAAGCTTGCATTTTGACCAGGCCATGTTACAGTAAAAAATTAATCGTCAAGGCCTGATGTCACTTTGGAGTTCTAGAACCTTTAGGTTCTTAAGGAGGCAAGCTAAAGGAGTGGCAGGGACAGGTTTGGAACTTCCATCCATTCCCCATTATGGGAGGGAGGGAGGGAGGGAGGGAGGGAGGGAGGGAGAGAGAGAGAGAGAGACAGAGACAGAGACAGAGAGACAGAGAGACAGAGAGAGAGACTGGTAAAACAAACTGAGGCACCCCTCAGGGTTTGTCAGGCTGGGGAGAGAGACTCAGAAGTGTCAAGAGTGCAATTGTCTTGAGACCTAAGGTGAGCCCACAACCAGGTAAGGGGTGTAGCCTTGGGTGCATGGCTTGACATTGAGACAAGAGGCAGAAGCTGAGAACAGGCCGACCTGAGAGGGACACTTACCGAGACTTGACAAGGCAAGGCTGAGAGAAGGAAGGAGGCCAAATTGTGGTGGGTGGGAGATCTGGCCGCAGACAGGCCAAGGCTTACAGGGAATCGGTTGCAGCTTGATGGCAGTGGTGTATTTGGGAAAGAGGTTGAGCCAACCAAGGGGGCAAGCTGGGGGCCTCCCCTTCCTGGCTTTCGGCACCAGATGTAAGGTTTGAAGGTAACCAAGACTATGCAAGACTACGCTGAAGTGAAATGAAAATGTTATTCAGGAAAAGCATGAGCTGAAGACTTTCTTAATAGGGAGAAAGCCAACTGGGTTTATTGGCTAGGGGTTTTAAAGGGAAAGAGCAGCTGCCCTAGGTTATCAGACAATTGAGTTTTTTCAGTTAACTTCTATCTAGAAGTTGTTGTCATGGGTTCTAAGATGGGGTTAGAGCTATTTCCCTCCAGGAAAAACAAGATACTGTAGAGATTTGACCTGGAGCAGCAAGGCTGACTCCATCATGAGGTCCCAGGTACATGTTAGGGCCTGGGTTTTTGCCTAACAGACAAAACAAAAACAGAAAATTACAGACCAATCTCACTCATGAACTTAGATGCAAAAATTCCCAACAATACTGGTAAACAGAATACAAGAATACATCAAAAAGATCATTCACCCTGACCAGGTAAGTTTTATCCCAGAGATTCAGGGATGGTTTGGCATACACAAACTGACAAATGTAATACACTATATAAATGGACTTAAGGACAAAAAACACATGATCATTTCAATAGATGCATAAAAGGCATTTGGCAAATCCAACATTCCATCATGGTAAAAGTCCTTAAAGAAAGTGGGGCTAGAAGGAATGCATTTCAACATAATAAAGGCCATATATGACATACCTGTAGCCAACATTATACTAAATGGGGAAAAACTAGAAGCATTTCCATTACAATCAGGAACAACACAAGAGTGTCTACTGTCCCCTCTGCTATTTAGTATAATACTAGAAGTCTTAGCTATACCAATAAGACAAGAGGCACAAACAAAAGTGGTACAAATGGGAAAGGAAGAGATCAAATTATCATTATTTGCAAATGATATGATTCTATACATAAGAGACCCTAAAGACTATATCAGCAAACTGTTAGAGTTAATAAACACTTTGGGCAGCATAGCAGGATACAAAATTAACACATAGAAATAATAGCCTTTCTATATACTAACAACAAACAAGTCGAGGATGAAATGAGGGAAACAGTCCCGTTCACAATTGCTTCAAAAAAAAAAACCATAATAATAAGGTACCTTAGAATAAACCTAACCAAGAAGTGAAGGATCTCTATAATGAAAACTTTAAAACACTCAAGAGAAAATTTGCAGAAGACACTAGGAAATGGAAAGATATCCCATGTCCCTGGCTTGGAAGAATTAATACCAGGAACATGTCAATCTTACCAAAAGCTATCTACACATTTAATGAAATCTCCATCAAAATTCCAATGTCATTTTTCACTAAAATAGAATAAAAAACATTCCTACAATTTATTTGACAGCACACACACACACACACACACACACACACACACACACACACACACACACACCTCAAATGGCCAAAACAATTCTAGGCAACAAAAATAAGGGTGGCGGAATCACCATACCTATTTTAAAGATATTTTACAGAGCCATAGTAATAAAAACAGCATGGTACTGGCACAAGAATAGACACATAGATTAATGGAACAGAACAGAGGACCCTGATGCAAACTCAGTTACAGTCATCAGATATTTTGATATTAAGGTCTTTAATTCAATTGGACTTGATTCTGTGCATGGAGAGACATAAGGACCCATTTTCACCCTTCTGCATTGACATATCCAGTTTTTTCCAGCACCATTTATTTTAAAAGACTGTCTTTTCTCCAGTGAATATTTTTGGCATTTTTTGTCAAAAAACAGATAGCTGTAGCTACCCGAGTTTACATCTGGGTCCTCTACTCTGTTCCACTGATCTATGTGTCTGTTTTTGTGCTATTACCTTACTCTTTTATTACGCTGGTTCAGTATTAAATCTAAAGTCAGGTAGGGTGATACCTCCAGCTTATTTTTGTTGCTCAGAATTTCTTTGGCTATTTAAGGTTTATTTGTGCTTCCAATGAATTTTTAGATAGTTTTTTCTTTTTTAATTTCAGTGAAGAATGCCATTGAAATTTTGATTGGCAACACATTAAATGTGTAGATTGTTTTGGTAAGATATTTTTGGTAAGACATTTTCATAATATTGATTATTCCAATCTTTCTACTTTCTGGTGTCTTCTACAATGTGTTTCTTTGGTGTTTTACAATTTTCGTCATAGCGGTCCTTTACTTTCTTAGTTAATTCTAAGAATATATATATATGTGTGTGTGTGTATGTGTGTGTATTATATGTGTATGTACTTTGAAGCAGTTGTGATTGGGGGTGTTTTCCTATATGTTTATTGTTGGTATATTGGAAGGCTACTGATGTCTGTATGTTTTAGCTTGCTACCTTGCTAAAAGTGTTCATCAGTTCTAACAGTTTTCTGTATAGAATCATAGCATCTTTAAATAATAATTTGACATCTTCCTTTCCAATTTGTATACCACCTCCTTTTTGTGTATGTGTGTGTTGTTGTTGTGTTGTTGTTTTGTTTTGTTTTATGAGATAAGGTTTTATTCTACCCCAGGCTGGCCTGGAATTCACTGAGTCTCAGCCTTGCCTCTAACTCAACTCACTGAGATAATCATACATTGGTCTTCCAAGGCTGGAATTAAAGGCATGTACTACAAAACTCAGCCTGTATCCCTTTTAATTGTGTCTCTTGTCTTATTGCTACAGCTAAAACTTCCACTACTATATTAAGTAAAAATGAAGGAAGTGGATATTCTTGCCTTGTTTCTGACTTTAATAGAAACATTTAATAGAAATGTTTCCCCATTTAGTGTAATATTGGCTATATTGTCAAAAATAGCCTTTATTATGATAAGATATATTCCCTTTATTTCCAGTTTCTGATTTCACCCAATGACTATTCTGCATCTATCGAGATGATCATGTGAGTTTTGTTTCTCAGTCCATTTAAATATTGTATAACATGTATCAATTTACATATGTTGAACCACTCCTGTGTGTCTGGGATAAACCCACTTTGAGTGAATGATCTTTTTGACATATTCCTATATTATGTTTGCTAGTATTTTGTTGAGTATTTTTGCATCTGAAATTTTCTTTTTGTTGTTGTTGTGTCTTTGTCTGGTTTTGGTATCAGGGTAAATCTGATTTGGTAAAAAGAGTTTGGTGGTATTCCTTCATTTTCTGTTTTATGATAAAGTTTGAGAAGCACTGAGGTTAGTTCTCCTATAAAGGTCTGATGGAATTCACCAGTGAGTAGATCTGGACTTAGGCATTTTTTAGTTGACATTTTTTTTATAACTGCTTTGATCTTACTGCTTATTATAAGTTTGTTCAAATGGTTTACCTTATCTTGCTTCACTTTTGGTAGGTGATATATATCTAGAAAATCATCCATTTCTTTGAGATTTTCAAACTTAGTGGAGTATAAATTCTTAAGGTATGTCCTTATGATTTTCTGAATTTCATTGGTAGCTATTGAAATAGTGCCTTTTTCATCTCTAATTTTATTAATCTGTGTGTATTCTCTTTCTTTTGGTCAGTTTTTCTAAGGGGTTCTCAATCTTGTTTATCCTTTTAAAGATCCAAGTCTTCATTTTATCGTCTCATTATATTTTTATTTCAATTTCATTAATTTCAGCACTCATCTTTATTATTTCCTTTTTAAAAAATATTTTATTTATTCATTTTCAAGCAGAGAGATACAGGAGATAGATGAGAGAGAGAGAGAGAGAGAGAGAGAGAGAGAGAGAGAGAGAGAGAGAGAGAGAGAGAGAGAGAGAGAGCGCACACCAAGGCCACCCCCTTGTGGATCTGGCCTATGTGGGTACTGGAGAATTGAACCGGGGGCCTTAGGCACTGGAGACAAGTGCCTTAACCGCTGAGCCATATCTCCAGCCATTTATTATTTCTTTTCATCTAGTGATTTCTGGTTTGCCCACAAACAGGGTGGACATGACAGATCACAAGGCAGAGCCCTGTTCAAACTCACGAGAGGCGGAGCTTCTGATTCTGTTTCTTTTGTAAATTAACAAGTGGTAAAAAAAAATCTTTGACACATTCATTTTATATTTGTATGAGTTATGATTCTACCTTATTGAAAACAATATGTTTAAGATCATTTTTGCAAAACCAAAAAGCTGTGACACAATCTGATTCCTGAGTATGTATTCATTAATTAGTCCAAGTTTATGGTAAGTTCCCTCATGGTGATCACAGGAGCAATATGGTTGTTAATAGTTAATAATGTATTTACTTGTTTTTGTAGTGTGGGGGAATCAAACCCAGGGACTTGCCAAGCAAGCTCTCTACCACTGAGTCGCAACTGTAGCCCTAAGTGTTGCTTTTAAGAAATATAGCAGTGTTCCCTCGCCCATAGAGACACATTTCATAGGTGCCGAAACCCACAGATAGTACTTAGCCCTAAACATAATGTTTTTCATATATATATGAAAAGTTTCACTTATTAATTTTTCACTTTTTAATTTAACATAATAAGAGACTAACAGCAATAAAACATAATACAACAAAAAAATACATGAATGTGGATGCTCAAACTGTCTTGTTTTACTGTATTCACCCTATTTTGGTGATTATGTGAAATAAAATGATGCTTCTATGAAAAGAGGGGTGGAGGCATCTTGATCCAGCATTAATATGTAGGAGTTGTAGACAAGTATTTCCAACCCTCCCCTTTGGTCAATTTGCTAAGCAGGTTGATGATCGATAGATAGGTGGGTAGTGTATACAGTGTGGAACATTGGACAAACACGATTCATATCCAGGTTGGAATGGAGCAGGATGGGCAATGGTGCAAGACTGCTTCGTGCTACTTTAGAATGACAAGCACTTATGAATTGATGGGCAGGAGAGATTGCACAACATTTAAGGAGCTTGCCTGCAGAGCCTAACTACCAGAGTTCAATTCACCATTACCCATGTAAAGCCAGATGCACAAAGTGATACAAGCATCTGTAGCCAGTCTGCAGTGGCTAGAGGCCCTGGTGCATCCATTATCTCTCTCTTCTCTTTTGGCTTGCAAATAAATTTAAAAAAATTAAAAACGTATGAACTGTCAATTTGCCATTACTTACATGTATAAACTGCTTTATTTAGTTTCAAGGAGGGAGGGAAAAAGAAAGGTAGGGAAGGAAGGAGAGATATTTCAAGAGAAAGAGAGAGACAGAGAATGAATGAATGAATGAATGAATGAATATGAGTGCACCAGGGCCTCTAGTCACTGTAAACAAACTTCAGATGCATGCACCACTCTGGGCATTTGGTTTTATATGGGTACTGGGGAATTGAACTTTGGTCATTAAGTTTTGTATGGAAGCAAGCACCTTAACCACTGAGCCACCTCTCCAGCTCATTATTTTTTTATTGTTGGTAACGGAAAAGGTAGAAAGCAAAATCTTGAGCCAGGTGTGGTGGCGCACGCCTTTAATCCCAGTACTCGGGAGGCAGAGGTAGGAGGATCGCCATGAGTTCAAGGCCACCCTGCGACTACGTAGTAAATTCCAGGTCAGCCTGGGCTAGAGTGAGACCCTACCTCGAAAAACCAAAAAAAAAAAAAAAAGAAAGCAAAATCTTGGCTAAGGGAGGGTTACCAGACGAGGAAAAGAAGGACATTCTTATACCAGAGAGTAAGACTTGATACTACCATGAACATATGAAAACTCACTGACCCTCATTTTTTATTAGCTTCCCTGAATATATTTCGTAGTCACTGTGCTGTGATCTATTGTGCTTAGTACAAGCTTCTGTGTCTTGCTACATCCCTCTAAATTTATCATCTTTGTTCAGAAGTCTAGAACATTTTACACCTAACCATCTCTTCGGGTTATCAATTTTCTTTTTTGAAGATTCCCATGTAAGTGTAATAAAAGTATTCCATATATTTGGGTGTTTTTCTCTTATTAATCTATTTTATATCAGTTTATTTTTGGTTTTGTTATTTTAATATCTTTTTTGTGAATAATTAAATACATTGTACTAAATCTTGTGATGGTACCCCCATTTCCCTCCTCTCTGTCCCCAGCCCATTGGGGGCCCTCCTCAGTGGGCAAACTGGGTCCATGGTGTAGAAGGTTATTCGCCCCCCCCCACCTTTGTGTATTATTGCTGAGGGGGGCAATGACTCTGGATATTCTCCTCCATCAAGGCTCTTACAATCTTTCTGCCCCCTCTTCCGCTCAGTTCCGAGTCATGGTGGGTGAGTTTTAAGTCTGTTTTATTATTGAGATCTTAAGTGTCTCTGGACTTCTGCTCTGCATTGTGTTGGGTATTGTTGGCCTCTGTCTCCATTGACCTTTCCAGGTTTATCTGACTTGCTGTGGTGATAGGTCTCTTGTTTATCCTACCACTTTCTCATAGGTTTCATTTGGGCCAGACTTGTTTTTGTTTTTGGAGGTAGGGTTTCACTTAAACCCAGGCTGACCTGGAATTCACTATGTAATCTCAGGGTGGCCTCCAACTCACAGCAATCCTTTTACCTCTGCCTCCCAAGTGCTGGGATTAGAGGCATGCACCACCACACCCACTTTGTTAGTTTAATTCTTAAACCAACCATAGAGTCTAAGAGGGACCTAAGAATGAAAATTTCTAGTACATTAACTTACATGGCTTAAATTTGCACAAATGTACTATACTTTATAGTAATGTAGGTCAGAAATCTGACATGCATCTCATTTGGTAAAAATCAAATTGTCTGAAAAAAAGGTGTGTTGTTCTTTTCTTGGCAGTTCTTGAAGAAGATCCATTTTTCTCTGTGTGTGTTGTTTTCTCTTTTCTAGAAGATTCCACACTGCCTGGTCCAGGACCCTCTGGTATCTTGAAAGCTAACAGTGATAGGTTGAGTACCTCTCAGGTCATGCCACTCACTATCTCTTCTGCTCCTCAGTATATCTGTGGCTGCATTTTATTGCCCAGGTAATGCATGATCATTTGTTAAAAGGTCAGTTGGTAAACAACTTTGAATTCCCTTCTGCTGTGTAGCCTAACACATTCACAGATTTCATAGAAGAGGACAACTTTGGAATCCATTATTTTGCTTTATAAGGTTGACAAGTAGAGAGGACAGAAGAGAATTTAAGGAAAGCAAATATAAATTTCTCTTTAATATTTGCTAAGACATTTCTCTACTATCTCACCCCCTAGTGTCTTCAGTGACCTGATAACCAGATAGTTTAGCCAAGGCAGAGCAGACCTTCCACTCTAAGCATTTTTCAATGACAATTGCAATGTTTTTCTGTGCCAATATCTATGCCTGTGCTCAGCACTTTAAATAGATCTTTTGCATGACTGTGTTTTTCTGTTTTCACACTGTGAAGGATATGAGGTAGTGCTGGAGTTAGATAGAACTAAATAAAGCACAAATAATGGTTCAGAGATGTTTCATAATGACAAAAATATATTGTGTTACTAAATCTAATACTTTGTGCTGTGTCAGATACTCTGCGAAATACCTTACAAACACCTTACTTATTTCCATCTTCCTGAAAGAAAAACAGACCTGAGAGTTGCATGCTTTCCCTTACAGGAAGAATAATTGTTGAAACTGATAAATTCTTATGCTACTGAAGGGTTTGAGGGTAGAGGATGGGGGTATAGCTCACCTGTAAAGCATTTGCTTATATGGAAAGCCAGGGTTTAGGCCCCAGCACCACACACACATGTGCAAATTAAGTGAGGGCATAGTGTATTCTTCTAGACAACAGGGTTGGATGAAAGTTGGAGCTGAACCAATCAATAAGTTAATTTTTAGTTTCTGCTTTGAAAAAAGGGACTAAGGTAGTGGTGAGGAGATGTGTCCTTAATATCATTTAATTCCATATATTTTTTTTAATTTTAGAGAAGGCAAAAATCTAGGAAATTAACTTTGTTAATTAATATTATTGGACGTTTTTTCTTTCTGCTGTTATTGAGGACCTTGTGAATGCCATGGAAGTGATCTACCACTGTGTTACACCCGCAGTCCTGAGATGTCTTTTCGGTTTTATTTTCTCAACTGAAAATGGACGTTGATAGCCCTTTGCTTTAAATATCAGAATCTGGACATGCTCTTAATGCTCATTTCATTTTCTCCTAACTAGACTGTAACGTGGTGTAGAGAACTATAACCAGAGATGGTGGTACACAATTGAAAGGTTTATTTTAGAATAAGGGCTGTTATTTCCTTGTTTCTGTACTCATCTCACACTGATGATATTTGAATAAAAACATGTTCACACATTTACACTTGATCAGTTGTAGACAGACACATTCTAATAACTACCCAGCTTAGGGTAAAAACTATTTCTTCACAACTGACTGCATAATACAAGATTCAGAGAAGCTTAAAGAATGCTATTGAATGTTTAGTTGATGTGCAAAAAGTACATTAGTTTACTTTCTACTTGTTTTAAGTTGCTGCCAAATTTCCTTTCAAATCCCACATCTTCCTTATTTAGATACATTTGCAGGAGGGCTTCAATTTCTACAAAACAGGTTGAATGCATTTCCTTTTCACCTGTTTAGGCTAAAGACCTTAGTGTCATGCAAAGCAAAGAAATTATTCAGCCTCCATTCAACTGAACCATTTGTTTTGAAAGAGAAAAGACTAATTCCAGAAGAACATTAAATGAAAATGAGAAAGTTTAGTGAAATTTTAAAAAGGAAAATTGACTCATGATTCTCTAGGGAACAAAATCGGTTTGCTTTCTGCTCTCTACTCTAGGCTATGAAAATGATTTTCTACTGGATGAAAGCTTTCCTGCAAATTCAATTTACTGTTGATACATTTCTTCTTTATGCTAAATTTATTTTGGTGGAAACTGCTTAGACCCATGGCCTAGAAAAACTGACCTGTTTTGGAGAGACCTTTACATGAGAATTGAACTACTGGCCCAGAATCAATATAGCATGCTCTCTCATAGATTATTCCTAGGTTAAATTTCACATCAGGCACTCAACAAAATTACTTATCACTATCTTATCTCCTAATGTCATTTAGTAGATGTAGAACCAAAAACCCAGGCATATAAAAAAAAAGTTAAAGAAAACTTTCGAGACAATGCAGTTGTATGCAGCAATCAATAGTCAGTTCTGTTCCGCATCTAAGCAGGCTGAAACGTGAATGGGCCGTGTTCCATATAGTTAGACAATTTCCATAGCTTATCTGAAAAATAAGTATCTCTGGCATCTGGATTCCTATTCTTGGGAAAATATTACCGACCACCTTTAGACACATCAGATCTCCCATGGAAGCCATGGAATCGCATGAGCAATTTTTCTTGACTTATTCATCTATCTTTTTGGTTGGTGTTAAATTTAGTGTAGGTTCAATATATCCATTTGTAAGCCTCTGCAGTAAAGCTTTGAACTTCTTTGATGTGCCAAAAATCCAGGTTTGAATTGATTAATGCTTTGCCTCATTTTCAACCACTAAGTCCCTTTCGCCAGAATCGTTTCGCCTTCAGACAATGGTTATCATCTATGGCCTGGCAGCAAACCTTCCCACCTCTCCACACCCTATGCTTTGCTTTTCCAGTCCTTTGGCTGCCCTTTGGGGTTCTTCCCTGGCATACTTGTCTGACTGGTTCCTAGAAGCCTGGCAGAGGTCTTAACTGATTGAAATCTGGCTACTACAAATTAAGAGCAGGGAGGTATACAAATCTAAACAGATGAAATTGATAAAGAAAATGTTTCAGTCTTTTTCTCTAAATACAAGTCGTGCAGAGGCTTTCAAAGGAGAGACTGAAGAGACTAGCAGAGAAAATACCCGGTTCTTAGAGCAGAGCTTGGCAAAAGGCTGTAACAGTAAACGAAAAGCTCCAACCCCGGCGAGTCATCGGCAGGGCGACTCCCCCTTCCGCAAAGGTGGGTGAGAGCAGTTATCTTTGTTTGGGGCTCCGATGGGATTCCAGCTCCGAAGAGCCCTTAGAGACCGAGATTGGAATCCTAAAGGGCCCCCTCCCACCAAGTGTTTCGTTCCCAAATTCAGCACCTTTGTTCTACAGGTCTTTAAACACCGCCTTTTCCATTGTGTTTTTTCTTTTGCTTCTTTCACATGCGAACTTGACTCTTAAGCCTCCCCCCCCAACCCCCGGAATCGCAGGCTGCAGTGTTATTTAAAGTAGGGTGTCAGGGGGTCTTGCAGGCACCAGCTCCGGGGGGCTCCCGGGGGGCTCAGCGCTTTCCCGCCTTCCTGGAGCGGAGGTGAGGGAAGGAGCCCCCGCCTCTCCCGCTGCCCCTCTCCGTCCTTCCCTGGACTATGGCTCCTCCGGGATCTCCGCTCGGCCTTCTCGCTCCCTTTGATCCTTTCTGTCCCTTCTTCCCCGAAGCCGCAGAGAACACCTTCTGTCCCCGCGCACGTCACTTCCCCCGCCTCCACCTCCCCGTCGCCGAGGTGCCAGTCCTCCCTCCGTCCCTCCCTCCCTCCGCCCGCGGAATTCCGAGAGAAAGAGGGCGGGGGGGGGGCCGCCGGGCCCCCGAGCGGCGTCGCCATGGCAACGGGCGCCCGCAGGAAACGAGGGACGCGGGAGGGGGCGCGCGGGGCGGGACGGGGCGGGGCGGGGCGGGGAGGGGTCCCGCTGCCCCGGAAGCAGCTCCCCGCGCCCCCTCCTCCCGCCCGCCCGCCCGCCCGCCCGCGCCCCCGGCCCGCCGCCCCCGCCTCTCCGCGGGGCAGGAAGTGACCGGCCCCGAGCGAGACCCCGGGCCTGCGGCGCCGGCGGCACCCGGACGGCGGGAGGGGCGGGAGCGGCGGCCACGCCGGGCGCCTCCCACCCGCCCCGGGCGCCCCCGCCCCTCCGGGCCCCGGCGACGGGGGACCCCGGCCCATGAAGCGGACGCTTCCCGCGAGGACCCGGGTGCCGAGCCGGGCGCGCAGGTAACCGGGCGGCCGCGGGCCGGGGAGGCCGGCCGCGGGGCTTTCCTCGGAGCCGTGGCTGCTCCCCGTCCGTCTCCCCCCGCGGGTCGCCGCCCTCCCCGCGAGGTCCGCTCGGAGCCCCGCCGCGGGCGGGCGGGCTGGCGGACGGCCGGCGGGTCCCGGTCCCCCGAGCCGGCGCTGGCTGGCTCTCCCGCCGCGGCCCCGGGGCTCTGCCTCGGCTCGGATCTCGGCCTCCGTCCACTCTGGACCCCGCAGCCCCGGTGTCGTGCCGGCTTCCTAGTCCTCCCGGCTGAACTCGCTCACACACACACACACACACACCACGTTAATTCTGCAATTTCCAGCCCAGCCTGCCTCCCAGAATTGTCTTCTCCACTTTCCGTGTTTAATCTTGCACTCAACGTGGATCACAAATGAATGGATTTATGTGATGACACTTTCCCTCCTGGGAAGGCCAATGTCCCCTTTCCATTGCTATTTCACAAACGGGAGAGGATGAGGGCCATCCTGTAGTTTATGAGCATTTTTACAGAAGCCTCTGTAGCTAGTAAGGGGGGAGGGTCTCACGTCCCAGGGAGGTAAGTCCAGTGATCAGTACGACTATGCCATGCTGCCTCTAATCCTTACCCACTTTTTTTCTTCACATGCTGATAATTGAGGATTCATGGGTCTGTATCTGTTTAGTGCTTTGATATTTTGGCAAAAGATGTGGGGAGAAGATAGACTGGAATTGAAGCTGATACATTTCTCCTGTGTACCTTTTGGGTTATTATCCATGTTTGGAGTGGCATTTGTTAATCCTAAAATGGGTGAAGATGGGGGATGACACTGGGGATAGAATAAGAAGTCACAACTTTATTGCCAAGACCAAGAGGTTTGAATTTTATTTACTTTTTTGCTTGTGTAGATGCAATTTCTAAAATAAATCCATTCATCTAACAAAACTGTTGATAATCTTCAGCAAAAATTCTGTTTTGATACCAACTAATGCTTTGGTGACCTGATATTTCTAGAGGTCCGATGCCTCAAAAGTGGAGAATATAGTGTGTAAGTTTAAAAACAGAAAAAATAAGAATGAGCAAAAAAAAGTTACTGCTTTAAAAGAATGTTTCTTCTTGCTTTTCATCGGTTTTATTTGGGTCTTTTTGCAAATTTTAATATACTTTCTGAAGGGTAATTTCCTTAGTAGACTAAAAAGTTGATTTTTTTGGCAATAGAATGTTGTTTAATATATTCCATATCTGGGTGTAATTGTTAAGATGATATGCTACATTCACTTTGGAACATTTTTTTGTACACAGGGAAATTGAGTTATTAGTAGGAAAAATAGCATGCCTGAGGTGTTATTAGCAGTCTGGGATGGAAAAAAAAATAGTCTGGGCTGGAGCCATTCAGCTACTTCTGATATGTGGTTGGTAGGCTAGCTCTTCTGCCTCCAACTTCTGTTCCCTTCCATGACCTCGTCCACCTATCAGACCTCAAGGCCCTCTCCATGAAATGAGGATAATGAATACCCACACTGAGTGGCACTGCTATAAATCAGATTTTTTTTGGGTTTATTTGAGGAAGTATTTGCTAGCATGAAGACTCGAAACTCAGAAAAATCTTTATTTCCACTATTAAAATGGGGACAATTATTATATAGCACTGTGAGAAAGAATACAGATGAAGGGCCTAGGACAGGGAAGGGGGCAACTAGAGGCTTCATAGGCTTCATTGTTGAGTTGATAATGATATAGATGGAGATAATAGCAAATTTTAAATGAGTGGTATTAGGCTGTTGATGTATGCTAGAGGATTGAAGTAACTTTATTATAAGATGCCTTGTTACATTCTAATGCCAACCATAAGGGAGTATGTAAAGGTTAATAGTGACTAGCTTAAAAAACGTGGGGTAGGGAAAATAATTGTACACTTCTATGGTGAATGTGGGAGCTATAAGGTCTTCTAAGGAAGAATTTTAGATACTTTGAATAATGTAATAATAAATAACATTTCAGAATCAAGATATAACTTCAATCCTTTACTGCTTCCCATTTAGGTCTTGAGTCAGAGCACCACTCTTGGGGACCCTGGAACACTATCATGGAGACTGAGAGCGAGCAGAACTCCAGCTCCACCAATGGGAGTTCCAGCTCAGGGGGCAGCTCTCGGCCCCAGATAGCTCAAATGTCCCTGTATGAACGACAAGCAGTGCAGGTGAGGCTCAACTGAGTGGCATGATCTGTGAGTATTGGTTGAGGGGTATGCAAAAATTGTCCTCACATTCTTTCCAATAGTTTGCTGAGTTAATTAGTTGATAAAAGGAGCTCCCTTCAATCTCAGAGAACCTTAGCAGTTCACAAAATTTGTATGAGCAGAGTGACATTCAGTTGTTTTTATTTTATTTTTTTAAATATTTTTATTTGTAAGGTGAGAGAGAGAGAGAGAGAGAGAGAGAGAGAGAGAGAGAGAGAGAGAGAGAGAACCTCTAGCCACTGCAAATGAATTCCAGATGCATGTGACACTTTGTGCATCTAGTTTTAATATAGGTACTGGGGGATCAAACCCAGATCCTTGGGCTTTGCTGGCAAGTGCCTTAACCACTGATTTATCTTTCCAGCCCTCTTTTTTTTTTTTTTTGAGAAAGGGTATCACTCTGTAGCCTAAACTGGCCTGGAACTCACTGTGTAGGCCCAAATTGACCATGAACACATCACATCCTGCCTCAGCCTCCCCAGTATTAGGATTACAGGTGTGATTCACCATGTCCAGCTGAAATTCTGTATTTCAACCAATTATGTTCAAGCTGTGTGTTCAATCACACACTTGAATCCCAGGTACAGGAAGACTGAGGCAGGAGGCTCTCAATTTCCATGGCCAGCTTCAGCTACATAGCAAGTTCAAGACCAGCTGGGGCAACTTAATAAGAACTTGTCTCAAAATGAAAATAAAAAAAGAGCTGGGAACAGTGTAGAATGTTTGTATACATATATGGCTCGGATTTAGTATTCAGTGTTGCTAAGTAAGTCAATACTTACATACAAATAATCCAGTCTATGTAGCTAGATTCTAACCAAGCATTTTTCTTTATTAATTGTCAGATTTTTAAATCTTTAATCTTTTTTATAAATCACTCTGAGTAATAGAAACATCATGGACCTCTTTAGATATTTATTTTAGACAAATAGAAAATTCATGTTTAAAAATTTTTTTGTGCATGAGGCCTTTTACTTAAAATATTTTGGTTACTAGACTATGCATATCATAGTAATACTTTTAAATATTAAAGATAAATATGGTAAAATCTAATTAACAATAAAACGCTCACTATTATTTTCATAAATATCCATTAGCATTATATTACAGATATTTGAAAATGTCAATTAGTTGAAAATTTTACCTGGTAGTATCTTTCAGGAGCCACTATTTACCCCATTTTTACATTATTTCTAAACCCTTATTTTACACAGAGAGTAAGGTAGTTTTTCATTTTCCCCCTCTCTTTCTCTCTTCCTTTCCCTCTCTCTTTCTTTCTCTTCTCTTTTTCTTTCTGACAAGGACTCACTTTTGTAGCCCTGGCTGGCCTCAGAGTCACTGTCCTTCTTAGTCTCCCAAGTGCTACGACTATAGGCTTGCACCACCATGCCCAACTTCTTTTCTTTATGTTTATGAGTAGCCTCTTGAATTGCTTTTTCTTAATTAACTTATTTTAAAAAATTATTTGCATGCATGTGTATGTCTGTATATGTATGGGTGTGCAAGGTCCTCTTGCCTCTGCAAACCAATACCATATACAATATTGTTTTGCTTTTTTCAAGATAGGGTTTCACTCTAGCCCAGGCTGGTTTTGAACTAACTTTGTAGTCTCAGGCTGGCATCAAACTCACAGTGATCCTCCTACCTCTGCCTCCTGAGTGCTGGGGTTAAAGGAGTGTGCCACCACACCTGGCTGGCAAGCAGGTTTTGCAAGGAAATGCCTTTAACCACATAACCATCTTCCCAACCCCTTACTTTTTATAAGTGCACAAACAATTATATTTTATTACATTGCATTTCAAACTAATTTTATTTTTTGTTTCTCTTCTCCCTTCCTCTCCCCCGTGTGCCCTCTCCTCTCATAATCTCAGGTTTCATACTGTTTTCTTCTGTTCTCCTCACTTTATCACCTCTTGTTCCCCTTTGGCAGTTTGCTATCTCCATTTATAGTCTGTTCTCACTCTCACATCTCCTTATTTACTTATATACAAACCTTAAAAGTTAGGTTCTGCATATAAGCAAGAACATGCAATTACTGTATTTCTGAGCCTTGGTTAATTCACTTAGTAAGTATGATCTTTTCCACTGTCATCCAGTCTCCTGAAAATTTCATAATTTTATAGTTGAATAAAATTTTACTGTGTATATTTACCACATTTCTATTTTCTAGTCATCAGCTGAAGGACTTCTAGGTTGATTCCATTTCTTAGCTATTGTGAATAGCAGTGAAATGTATGTCCAAGTCTCTGGTAGGACAGAGAGTACTTTGAGTATATGCCCAGGAGTGCATATGTTGTTCAGTTTTAACTTTGAGAAACCTCCTCACTACTTTTTCCATAGTGGCTGCATCAGTTTCCATTCTCACCAACTGAAAAAGGATTTGTTTTCTTGGTGATAGCTATTCTGACTGGATGAAATTAAATCACAAAGGGTTCTTCATTTGCGTTTTCCTCGTCAGCTTCTCTAATTCTTACTATATATTTCCAGATCCTGTTTTGGGAAATAAGAAATCATGTGAATTGCCCTGGTTTACTTTTCTTTATGTATGAGGATGCACTGTATAATTAATCGCCTCTCCAGTTTTAGATGACTATGGAAACTACTAGATCTACTACAGTACAGTAATGGACAAGTAGATGTTGATGATTTGGCCCAATCTTTATCTCCTTTGGTTTTTCTCCTTTCCCTGACTCCCTTCTCACAATTTAGTGATTTTCATAGGAGTTAGGAGTGGTTGTTCTGAATATTGTATCTTGTCTTCTAGGCACTTCAGGCACTACAGCGACAGCCCAATGCAGCTCAGTATTTCCACCAGTTCATGCTCCAGCAGCAGCTCAGTAATGCTCAGCTGCACAGCCTGGCTGCTGTCCAGCAGGTGAGAGGTCAGCACCAGCTGACCCTGCAGGGAGGGATGGACACTGTAAGAGCTAGGGAGAAGTTTGGGCAAAACTTCATCATATACCAAGGCCATCTTCTTTGCCTCCTCCTGTCTTTTAAAAGGATAAATAAATGGCTCCTAGCTTTGGGAGTTGCAATAAGAACTGGGAGACTCATCTTTTAGAAGTTGAATGGCTGTGTTGTAGATCTATTTTGGTCACTGATAGTCACTAACTACCTGTAACTATTGAGTATTGAAATGTGCCTAGTCCAAATTGAGATGTACTACAAAATATTAGAAGACTTAGAATGACAAAAAGAAAGTAAAATATCTCAGTACTTTTCTGAATTTCATGATGAGATGCTAAAAGATGCCTCTGAGGTAGAGCATGTGTCTTACATGTGTGAAGTCCTGAATTCAATCAATCCCCTATTCTTCCCCATCATCCCCGAAAAGGAAAAGAAATTATAATATTTATTTCAGATATATAGAATTCAATGAAGTAAATTATTAGAGTTAGTATGTTTTGTTTCATAGTAGGAAAGATGTATGTGACTAACTTCATGTTGTATTGAACAGCTTGGCAATATAGATTTATCAGTGACTCATGATGTGACCTGAAGGTGAAATTCTTCCACCAGGAAAAGCATGGAAGATAGAGAGGACAGGTTGCTTATTTGCCCAAGGTCATTGGGTTAGCATATGCAGTCATGTGAGGTTGTTGGGATTATGATACTTTTTCTTGCTCCAGAGAAGTGGCTCTTTGCTTTTACCTCAGTCTGCATGTTTTGTGCCTGTGGCATTCCTATAAGACTAAGAGACTGAACTTTTCACTCTTTGTTTTTGTATACTTCCCCTTTAACAGGCTACAATTGCTGCTAGCCGGCAGGCCAGCTCCCCCAATACCAGCACCACACAGCAGCAGACTACTACCACCCAGGCCTCGGTGAGTCCTGTTTCTCCCCCCTCTCCTAGAGAAGTCTTTTCCAGGGTCTTGGTCCTTGAGTGAAAATATGTACAGCTGATTTAAGAATGTTAATTATCTATAATATTTATTCTTATGTAGATATTTGTAATAAAAGGGTAGGTAACCAATTTGAATTTTATAGGAATCTTTTTTTTTTTAATTTTCTTTTTGAGACAGCGTCTCCCTATACAACCCTGGCTGCTATTGAATTTGCAGTGATTGGAGGACCTCTGCCTCCTGAGTGCTGGCTTATAGAGGAGATTTTAATGGCCAAGCCTAAGGAAGAACAAAATCCTGGGGAAGAAGAGATGACAAAGGAAAGGTCTCTTCTTCATAGAGAAATAAAATCTGTTCCCTTTCATTCTTTGGCCTTTTCAAGAGGGTTTTTTTTTTTTTTTAATAGCCTTGGTAATACCACACAGCAGCCAGGATAACAATTTTGGATAGGAAGTTACTATGTTATGAGAATGAGGTACCTTTTTTTTGACTGTACCATTCTGAATTTGTCAGTCCAAAAATCGTTATTCCTGGTCCTTTCTGTACCATGCAGATCAATCTGGCCACCACGTCAGCTGCCCAGTTAATCAGCCGATCCCAGAGCGTTAGCTCTCCCAGTGCCACCACCTTGACCCAATCTGTGCTACTGGGGAACACTACTTCGCCACCTCTCAACCAGTCTCAGGCCCAGATGTATCTTCGGGTAAGTCACACACAGCAGTCACCATCATCCTAGGAGGATAGTTCATAATTGTGCTTGTCCTTGGTAAGGAGTGAAAGCTGTTTTATTTATTTATTTACTGTGGGAACCCAGAGTCTCATGCATGTTAGGTAGGTCCTTTACCACTGTGCAACACCCCAGTGTGAAAACTGTTTTATTTAACTCTAGTTACACAGGTATTTGACACAGCTGATCTACTTCTCAAGCCTTAATTAGGCTAGAAGGGATGCTCAGAATTTATAAGGTAGCCTCCAGATGACTGTGAAATTCTATGCTGGAAGGCTTTGACATTCAACTAGTGTTAGCTATAATAGTCTAACCTTTAAACTTATGATTCAAGTAGGCAAATTCTAAGTTACCTCTCAGCTTATATCCTTACTATATATATATAACTCCTTGTTCTAAAAATTCTTGCTGTCTAAACTTCTTGGATGTTTGACTCTGTTGTCAGTCCATAGTTTTCTGTACATTGTAGGGTTTTCTTCTGGGTGATTCATCACATTTGGAGAATAAGAGTGTCTTGGGTTGGTGTAAAAAGGAACAGCCTCTTAGCTGTTTAATATCTGCTGTTTGTTTTGTCTTGTGATCCTTCCCTTTCATTTCTGCTGTCCTCTTGTTTTGCTGTTCTCACCCTTCTCCTTGCCAGCCACAGCTGGGAAACCTGTTGCAGGTTAACCGGACCTTGGGCCGGAATGTGCCTCTAGCCTCCCAGCTCATCCTGATGCCTAACGGGGCAGTGGCTGCAGTCCAGCAGGAGGTGCCACCCGCTCAGTCCCCTGGAGTGCATGCAGATGCAGATCAGGTCAGTGGCAACCACTTATTGTGGAGGAGCCCAAGAGCATGAAGGGAATGACTGGGTCAGGCTCACCCTCTCTGCCCCATTACTGCTTTTCAGGATTCTTATTTTGTGTGTGTTTCAGTTTACTTTTTCTTTATCCCTAGAACATTTGACTCCCTCATCACTTTTGAGCTGATTTGAGCCAGAAAAGAGGCAGAATTGCCTAAAAACACCCCTGGGGATCTGGAAGTCTTATTTTCAACATACTGTGATCCCCCCCCCCCCCAGTCATCCTTATCACTTTTTGGGAGGGGATCAGCAGGGTTGGTTACTTGGTTTCCTGAGGCAGGATCTCATTCTATCCCAGGCTGACCTGGAATTCACTCTGTAGTCCCTGCCTGTCCTTGAACTCACAGTGATCCAAGTGCTAGGATCACCATGCCTGGCAGTGGTTTAATTTTATTTCCTCTTAATTTTCTCACAATAGTGTTTTCTGAAGATAGGGATGATTGAGGGAATCTGTTCTTAGAGGTGAACCAGACTTGGCTGAGTTGCTTGTATAATGTTTGTTTCAATAGCCCCTGAGTCACTAATTCTCAACTTTCAGTCTCTTGTTCCTGTTGACTTCTTTCCAGTAAAGTCTACCTCACTATTACTTTCAGTGTCTTGTTCCCAAAACACATGTATTTTAACTTTTAGCTTATGGATGAGATATTGATTAACTCTTATAAAGAGTTATTTCATTCTTCTAACAAGTTATACTTGGATGTAGTTCATTATGTGTGTGTAATAGGGTTGGGACTAGGAGGTAGATTACACTGGAGAGAGCAGGGTTCTGTGACAGAATGCTTGACTGTCATTCACAAGGCCCAGAATTTGATCCCCACTGTTACAAAAAAACCCAAAACAAAGGGACCAGCCTGCCTGATAGTAGAAAAGGCCATTACTAGGGAGGAGCCTAAAAGCTAACATAAGGAAGCTGTAACTAATTTCATAGGTTAATTCATAGGCTAATGAATAGTAGATGAATAAGAAAAATATTAGGGTCATCCAGAAGCAAGTACTTAGAAAGGGGGAAAGGGAACTTGCTAAAGGACTCTTGGTCACCTTGATTATTTAAAAAAAGACCTTGTTTTAGACTTTCATAGTAGTGGGGGCAAGAAATAGGTTGGTGTGTTTCCCAACCATCCATCCGTTCATCAACTACTTGAGAGTCAGTATGTTGAGGGGCACAAGATAGTGGTTAGAAATATACATCTGATGTTTGGTTGGATTCCAGCTCTATGCTTACCTGTGTGACTTTGAGCAAATGGGCTAACATCTTTCTGCTGTAGTTTTTTCATCTGCAAAATACATTAGATATACCTACCTTTTTTTTTTTTTCAATTTAAAGAACACATTGACTCCTAGTGAGAGTGTTAATAAGAAAGTTTAGGGGCTGGAGATATGGTTAAGTGGTTAAGTCACTTGTCTGCTAAGCCCAAGGACCTGATTTCAATTTCCCAGTACCCACATAAAGCCAGATGTACAAGGAGTTTGCTTCAGTGGCTAGAAAGCCTGACATACCCATTCTCTTTATCTGTCTCTTTTTCTCTCTCATGCTCTCTCAAGTAAAAAAAAAAGTTTTAACTGTTTAGGAGAAAGACGGTATTTGGGTAACAGTGGAGATGGACAGGAATGCATAGATTTGAGGCTGACATGGAAGAATCATTGAAGGTGAATTGATTCTGTGTAGAGGGGAAATAAGGGAGAGGCCAGCTGTGAGGTCTGACATAGCAGTTAGGGGGTATTGCTGCTCTTTATGAGATGAACATTGGAAGAGAAATTAGGTTGCAGTACAGTTTTGGACAAGCTCAATTAGAGAGGCTTATGAACCATGCATGAGATACTAAGAGCACTTCCGTGTACATAGTTCTTAAGCTCAGGAAAGGTTTAGGTTAGAGGTAAACGTTTGAAAATGGTAGACATACAGATGATCATTAAAATCAAGGGAATATTTATAATTGTTTAGGAAGATGGTGTGGATTGAAGAGAACATTTAATATGGAACCCTGAGGATTAGGATGAATCCTTAGAAAAGCAGTTTAAAGTTGAGTTGAAGGTGATGATGGGCTGACAAAATGAAGTAGAAAAGAGCAACAGAAAAATCAGGAATGTAGTTTTACAAAGACAAGGGAGGGTCTGGAGAGATGGCTCAGGGGTATAAGGCTCTTGCTTGCAAAGCCTGATGGCCTGGGTTTGATTCCCCAGTATCCACATAAAGCCAGATGACATAGTGGTACATGAATTTGGAATTTGTAGCAGCAGGAAACCTTAGTGTACCCTTTCTTTCTCATTTCCTTTCTCTTCTCCACAAAATAAATAAATAATCAGGAAAGTACTTTTTAGACAGACAAGGGAGGCAGGTCGTGGTGGTGTACACCTTTAATCCTAGGAGAATCACCATCAAGACTCTCAGGTGGGTAGGGATGGGAGGAATACTGTTTTTAGTGTAATGGAGAGAAAAACAAGGACGGATTTATTAATGTGCAGGGAGACCTACTTCTCAGGAGTTGGTGGGGACCTTAAATTTGAGAAATAATGAGTTTGAGGAATGTGTATGGAGTAGTACAGTGAATTCACAAGAATTTAGCAGAGTGGGAAAAAAGGGCAAATCTGGGAAGGGGGAAAGGGCAGTGTAGATGTGATGATGGGAGGGTATAGTAGAGAAGAGGCTGGAAAGGTAGGAGACAGTTGATAATAATGATAAGCTTCTTAGGAAGACAAAGGAGGAAGATGCAGAGCATAGAGATTGCTCCTTGATAGGAGGAAGAAGAGTGAGAAGAGTCAGGGTGGGAGTGATGGAGCTCCTCATGCAGGTAAATGTATAGATGTAATGATAGAACTGATGAAGTCATGTTCCCATGTTTCCATTTTCTCTGCAGAGATAAAGTCTGAGCAGAGAAAGAAAATGGTTTTGAGGTATAGGGAGAGAAGAAAAGTTTGAAATAAGGCACTGTGGAAAATAAGCTGTATAAACTGTGGTAAACAAGCTGTATAATTGCTCCAGTGTTCACTCCCGAGGAGTGTTGTAAATATATCTATATACTGTCAGGCCCTCCTTTTTGTACAGTCACTGCCTAAATTCATATTCTTACTTTCACTTGACTGTTCTATACTAATTTTCTGAATGATCTTCTTGACTTCAACTGACTGTGATCCTTTTCTGCATTCCTATTGAGATAATTTAAAAACAAATATGTTGTCTTAATAACTTTTGAAAAATTGTACCTCTAGTATACAATTTCATTAGTTCTAGTAGTATTTGGCTTTTATTTACTTATTCAGTAATTTTTAATAAAGTTAGAAGCAGGCTGGGGGTGTGCTGACCTGGCTTATATGATGCCCTGGGTTGAATCCCCAGTTTCTCACAACAACAACATAAATTAATAAGTAATTTCCTACTTCCTTTCATGTTTGCCTCTGTCTATGATATTGATCATTTATTCTTATTTCTAGGTCCATCTGTTCCTTGAGTCCCTTTTAATACACCTTTACTATATGTCTATTTCTAAAAGTTATTTCATGGAAAATTTCAAATCTATACATAAAAATTACCATCTTGCTTGAATAATTATTAGCACATAACCATACTGTTGAGGCTTTTGCCCTCTGACCATAGATTAATTTGAATCAAATCCCAGATGCTATTTTATATATTTCATATATCTTATTTGTATTTAAATTTACAAAGAACTTTCTTTTAGAAAATACTCTTTTTAGAGGAGTTTTGCTATTTTGCCCAGGCTGGTCTTGAATCCTGGTTTCGAGCTTTCCTTGTTCAGCTTCAATAGTAGGAATAATAGGAAATACCACTAGCCTTTCTTCATAGAATATTATCAAGATTCATTTTATCATCATTGTTTATTTTTATGTAACATTCCTTTGTTTGTGCGACAGTTTATTCATCTTCTGTAGGTGCAATTTGGGTTGTTTCTGGGTTTTTGTTACTGTATATGGTGTGTGTATTCAGTTTTGGATATGATGACAAATTTTTCCCCAAAGTATTTATAAAAGAAGGGTTTCAACTATAGATTTGATCTTATTCTGATGTTTCAGTGGTTTCTTATAATTAACTAAGTTATCATTATTCCCTCCCTCTGTTCATGCTCAACACTGTGTTAGGTGCAAAATAGATAAAAGATAAACTTGCTGTATTTATTTATTTATTTTAATTGTCCATAATGAGTTACATCATTTAATGGGCAAACGATGAGTTGTTATCCCCAGTTCCCCAATGTCCCTCTTCCCCATCCCCAATCGGCTGGATATCCTCCTCTGTGGGCAGTCTGGATCAGTTCTTGGGGCAGGGGACCATGGATAGCCTAGTAGTCAGCCCGGTTCTCCTGGCCCTAGTATGTTGTTACTCAGGGGTGTCATGCCTCTGGATATTCTCCCCCATCACGGCTGTCAAAATCTATCCACCCCCTCTTCCGCTCAGTTCCCT
>PVHP010027396.1:0-23915 GCA_004024765.1 Zapus hudsonius | reverse complement strand
AAAAAAACAATATTCTCGTTTGGTTCTGTAAATGACAGCATAAGAGTCTAGTATTACACTTTATTTCATGTGTTTCCATTAAATGATTTTTTTCTCATTAAATGATTTGTTTACTTTTGTAGGTAAGCATGCTAGCAGGCAGAGATAAGTCATTGCCTTAAATATGTGTAGTTTTAGATTCCAGAACAACAGAACCTCCCAGTACAGATTAACTGCTGGAAGAAGGCAGCTACCATGAAGATGAGGCTGCACAAATATCTCTTGAGAATCAGCTAATCTGCTCAGGAAATAAGGACAATAAGGACTTCTTTGTTTCATCTATTTTTAAAATTATTTTCTTCATTTTCATTTCATTAATCTCAGCTCTGATCATAATTATTTCACCTTGAGCGCCTAAAATAGGACTGTTCTAGTTTTTCCAAGGCTTTTAAGTGGGTGATTAATTTGTGATTTCTCTGTCTTTTTTTTTTTTTGCAGTGCTTTTTTTTTTTCTCTCTGTCTTTTTTTATGAAGGCATTTAGTGCTATGATTTTCCCCCTTAGGACTGCCTTCATTGTGTCCCATAGGTTTTGGCATGTTGTGTTTTCATTATTATTTACTGCTAGGACATTTCCAATTTCCTTTTTGATGTCTCAAACGACCCATTTGTTGTTTAATAGCCTATTGTTTAGTCACCAATGATTGGTATAGTTTCTGCAGTTCCTCCCATTGTTAATTTCTAACTTTAATGCATTGTGGTCTGATATGATGCAGGGGGCTACATTAATCATTCTGAATTTGTTGAAGCATGTTTTTTTTGTCCTAATATGTGGTCTATTTTGGTGAAAGCTCCATGGGCTGCTGAGAAGAATGTATATTCTGTAGTCATGGGACAGAATGGCTGTCAGGTCTAGTTGATCTGTGGTCTTGCTGAGCTCCACTATTTCCCTACTGGTTTTCTGTTTGGATGATCTGTCTAGAGAAGAGAGTGGTATATTAAAATCTCCTACTATGATGGAATTGGAGTCTATTTCTGTTTCATTTTTGAGTAGGTTTTGCTTTATGAAATGTGATACACTTGTATTTGGTGCATACATATTTATTATAGTAATATCCTCTTGTTGGATTATTCCCTTGATGAGTAAGAAATGACCATCATTGCCCTTTTTAATTAATTTTGGTTTAAAGTATTTTTGTCAGATATAAATGTAGCCACACCTGCTTGTTTTTTATTTCCATTTGCTTGGAAGATCATTTTCCATCCTTTTACCATAAGGAGATTTCTGTCTTTAGAGGCGAGTTGCATTTCTTGAAGGCAGCAGATGGAAGGGTACATTTTTCTGATCAACCCTACTGATCTGTGTCTTTTATAGGAGAATTAAGTCCATTTATATTCAGAGTTATCGCTTCTCGGCCTTTTGGCTAAGATCAAGTGTAGTATATGCAGAGTTATAACTGTGAGGTTTGATTTAAGCCCTGCCATGGTGGAGCATTTATGGGGGTTGATGCCTCACCTGTTTTTATTAGCACACTAATTTTGATTACCATGCTTGTTATCTATTAGACTCCTGAGGTAGGTTGCTTGTCTCTTCTGTGTGTAATATCTCCCATAAACTCTGTAAGTTTGGCTTTGTGTTCACATAATTGTAGAGCTGGCTTTTATCATGGAACACTTTCAATTCTCCATCTATTATGAGGGGTAGCTTTTCCAGGTACAGTAGTCTAGGTTGGAAGCTATAATTCATTAGGCCTTGAAGAGCATTGTTTCAAGCCCTTCTGCCTTCATGGTTTCTAATGAGAAGTCCGAGGTAAGTCTTATGGGTTTGCCTTTATAAGCAATGAGTTGTTTCTCTGTTGATGCCTTGAGCATTCTCTCCTTGCTTTCTACATTTAGCAATTTAACTAAGATATGTCTCGGAGAGTTCCTCCTTTTGTCCTGTCTGTTGGGAGTTCTGAGGGCCTCTTGTATCTGAGCCAGCCTTTCCCTTGTATGATTAGGAAAATTTTCTTCTATAATTTTGTTGAAAATGTTTCCTATGTCTTTGGCCTAGGTTTATTCTCTTTCTGGGATGTCCATGATCCTGACATTTGGTCTCTTTAGGATATCCCATAGATTCCTCATATTTTTTTCACATGATTTTTTGAATTTGTTGAAGGTTATGAAATCCCTATTAATTTCTTTTGTCTTGTCTTTGAGGTCTGAGAATCTGTCCTCCTGGTAATTAACTCATGGTTTGAGGGATTCATAGGTGGCTTTTAAAACCTTGCTTTGATTTTTGGTTTCTGTTATATTTTTTTCATAGTTTCCATTTCTCTTGTGAGCTCCAATTTCCAATCTAGTTTTTCTTTTGTTAATGTTTCCTGGAATTCATTCTTATGTTTGGCTAAGTCCTCATCAAACTTAATCAGCTGATTGTTGAGCTCCTCACAAAGTTCGTTCGCCATTAATTCATTTAATGTGTTTTTTAAAAGTCACTCTGGTTTTCTCAATTATGTTGAGTCTGATGGGTATGCTCATGTTGTTGAGTTTCATCTTATTTACATATTTTTTGTCAGTTTCCATCTCTGCCTTCATCCTGTCAGGATCTCGTCGCAGTTATGGCCTGAAGTTATCTTATTGTCATTTTGGGGTTGCTGTTCTGTTGTCTCCCCTGCATTCTCACTGGCTCGTCCATTGTGGGACTGGAAGCCCTCCTTGGGGAACTCTCAGCTTGAAGTGTATTTTTTTTAAGTTGGTTTCTGCTTATTACTAGATAAGGGTCTAGTTTTGTTAATACGGAAGTCAAAATAGCTTCTCTTTGGGTATTCACTGAGTGTTCTGTTCTGGGTACCGGTTGGATTTGGGATGGCACTGTAATCATGGATGCGGCAGTTGCAGAGGTTACAGATGTGCAGCCCTTCTGAGCTGGTGTCTGGTATGTAATGTAGTATGGAGGTCAGAGATCTCTGGCTGTAGTCTCCACTGTGTCTTGCTACTGGGGCTCAGGGGTGTTCAGAGCTGATGTACTTGCTTCTCCATATCCTAGCTGGGTGGATTGTAGAAATCCCCCTGCTATGCCCCCTGGCAGGTACCTGCCTGAGAACTATTGCTCTCTAGTCAGAATTGGAGCAAGGCCCTCTGGGAAGTGCTGTTCAGCATTCTCTATCCCTAACAATGTGAGCACTAGCTTTAAACTCAAGAAATATCTCTCCTGTCTAGGGTGTTCTTTCCCAGGCAGGTTCTGTTTTTCACCAGACTGGAGCACCCTATACCCCCAAATGTTCAGGCTTGGAGCCACCACACAGGCCCCTTTCCCCCAACTGGGTTGCTGCAGTGGTAGCACCCCCAAAGCTCCAGACCGAAGAACCAAAAGCCTATAGTATTCAGGACTAGATTCCAAGCTTCTCCTCTAGGGGCAGAGTCTCTAGGCTCTCCTAGGCTCTCCCAATTCTCTTTTCTGCACCCTGCTTTCTCCCAGCCCCCTCACCCCTCACTGGACTTGAAGTGTGTTGTTTTGACCTCTGGGAAGGTGATGCCAGTCACTGCCTTCTCCTCTTGTCCTTGTGATTTATGCTGCTGGGTGGGGCTGGTTGCTGAACCCCAGTGCTGCATCTACGGCTGGAGAGGCCACCTCCCTCCCAGTTAGGTTGTGGGCTGGCTGGGTCTTGAATCTGCCACGTAGATCAGCTGTGCTGGATGCTGGAGGCTCCAGTTGCTGGTCACTGACTCCCTGGGCTCCTGTTTCCAGTGGCCGCAGGCATGTCTCCTTCTGAGTGGAGATCTCTTGCCACTGCTTTACTCCTGTGCACAGCTACTGCAGGTTCCCCGTGATTCCCAGTGTCCAGGTGGGACACTGTCTTGACCACTGAGGCAGTGAATGCCAGAAGGCCCTGAGTCTCTCCTGATTCTCTGCTGTGGTTAAAAAACTCCTCATTTCTGGTAAAAGAGTATATTCTGTGGTCTCTCTGTGTATTTCTCTCCCCTAGCTGCTCTAGCACGCCTACACAAGAGCCATCTTAGCCCAGAAGTCCTGAAAGATATTTTTTTAAAGCGAAAGATATTGTAGCTTTCATTTAGATTCATCATTAGTCAGTTTTAAAATTTTTATTTATCTATTTGCAAGGAGAGGGAGAGAGTGAGGGAAAGGGAGAGGGAGAGGGAGGGAGGGAGGGAGGGAAGGAAGAAGGAGGGAGGGAGGAAGGGAGGGAGGGAGAGAGAGAGAGAGAGAGAGAGAGAGAGAGAGAGAGAGAGAGAGAGAGAGAGAGAGAGAGAGAGAGAGAATACAAATGGAATGGGTGGGTCACAGCCTCCAGTCACTGCAAAAGAAATTCACATGCATGTGCTACTTTGTGCATCTATCTGGCTTTACTTGAAATACTAGGGAATTGATGCTGTATTTTCAGGCTTTACAGGCAAGTGCCTTAATGACTGAGCCATCGCTCCAGCACATTGGTCAGTTTTAAGTTAGTTTGTTGACTTATTTCCTCCTTAGCATTCAACATCCTTAACTCCAAACTTATGATTTTTCTTAGAAACAAGGTGGAAAATTTACATCTTAAAGTTACAGATTGGAGTTTAACACAATCATTAAGTCTGGTTTAAATGGCCCTTAAAATTAATCAAGTAAGCATACCTAGAATGTTGCTGTTGGAATGGTATCTTTAATGATACTTCAGCCGAGGTTCTGGACAACCCTCCCACCCCACCCCCCAAGAGACAGTAGTGATGAGGGGGACAGAGGCACAGCTCTACCCTGTCACCTTAGGTGTCACCTCAGGTAAACTCAGGATTCATGGTTTTGATGCAGAAAAGAATTAGGATTGCATGCCTTTAATCCCAGCCCTTGGGAGGCAAAGGTAGGAGGATCACCATGAGTTCAAGGCCACCCTGAGACTACATAGTGAATTCCAGGTTAGCCTGGGCTAGAGTGAGACCCTACCTCGAAAAAAAAAAAAAGAATTAGGACTAGCCAGTATGAAGCACAGTTGGGCTTTAATTAAAGCCATTTTAACATAGGCTTAAACACAAGAGTTAAGAGAGAAGAAGAGGTGCTCAGAGAGAAAGTAAGACATGCCTGGGAGCATGGGTGTGGGCTTCTCTAAGAGAGGTGCTCATATCTGTGTCTTTCTGATGTGCCATGTGCACCTTCTATTTTAGTTTCCTCTAGAAAGTGCTAAATAAGCTCCTTCTAGAACCCCCATGCTCATTTGTTTCTCTTCAGAAGCTCCTGTCATCTGCATGCGCATCTACAAAGCGGAGGGGTGAACAGTGCCAAAACATATGAGGCCGTCCACATAGATGAAATTGAGCTCCTCAACAGAAGACATAGTGCTTTGTTCATCTTTGTACCTCCACCAGAGTTGCATGCACAGAGTGGGAACTTCTAAATAAGTATTGAACAAATACTAATGTATAATTCAGGGCATAGACTTACCAACATAAATACTCCCTACAGTAAATATAAATCAGTCATGTGGAGCTAGTTTAATGTACTAGTTTTTGTTTTGTTTCTTGAGATAGGGCTCTCACTCTGTAGCTCAGGCTGGTGTGGAATCCACAGTGTATCCCTGATTGGTCTGGAACTTACAGCAACCCTCCATGTCTTGGGCTTTCAAGTGTTGGGATCATAGGCGTGAGTTACTATGACTGACTTTTTTTTTTTTTGCTGTAGTCTTGTGGATTGAATATCAGGCCTATCACATTCTAAGGCAAGCTGTACCCTGAGCCACATCCCAGCCTTTTTTATTAAATGTTTTATTATTTATTTATTTATTTTCAACAGGAGAGAAGGGAGGGGAGACAACAGGTACACCAGGGCCTCATGCTGCTGCAAATGAATTCCAGACCACTTGTGCATCTGGATTTACATGGGTTCTGGGGAATTGAACCTGGCCCTGTAGGTTTTGCAAGCAAGTGCCTTTAACCACTGAGCAATCTTTCCAGCCCCCATCCCCAGCCTTTGTGCCTTTCATAGTCACTTCCTATTGAACTTAACTTGTTGTTCCAGGGACCCGTGACATTAAAGGATGTTACTGTGGAATTCTCCAAGGCAGAATGGAAATTACTGACTCCTGCTCAGAGGACCCTGTACAGAGATGTGATGCTGGAGAACTACAGTCACCTGGTCTCAGTGGGTGAGAACAATTTCCTATTCAATAACTCTCGGTGGCTTGCACTTCTTTTCAGAATTGTTGGAATAAGTAGAGAATTGTCAAGTCTCTCTAAGGTGAAGTGAAATGAGATGATCAGTGTTAATCTGTTTTTGGTACCAGAAAAAATATTTGTGTCCCTATATTTTTATAGAAATAATAATTAAATAATAAATTTGCCAAATATAAGTGAGGCTATCATTGTTTACCTGAAACTCCATTTATCCTTCAGAGTCCCTAAATTCTAAGCAATTCTTATCATTTCCTTTATCTTTTCCATTAATAGGCTATCGTGTCAGTAAGTCAAATTTGATCTTAAAGTTGAAGCAAGGAAAAGAGCCGTGGATATCTGAAGCAGAATTTCCACATCAGAGCCGTGCTGGTGAGTCACAGAAACTCATACCCCATGTAACTAGTGAGTTAACTAATGCTGCTTATCTTTTGAAGTGTTTTTCAGGAATCTCAAAATTCTCTGTAGTTCTAGAAATGAGTGAGGATCCTTGATCTGCCCATGGTAGAAACTGAATCACACATTTTTAAATCTCTCCACTTAAATTCCTCTTTTGTGAGAATTCTTCAAACAGATTTACTTCTCTGTACTATATAGAAAGTATAATCCCTAGCTTTACCTACAATATTTCTCTTTGTCTTTAAAATTCTCAGTCCCTATCATTGGAGTATAATTATTATTATTATAATTTTTTTTGGTTTTCAAGGTAGGTTCTCCCTCTAGTCCAGGCTGACCTGGAATTCACTATGTAGTCTCAGGGTGGCCTTGAACTCATGGCAATCCTCCTACCTCTGCCTACAAGTGCTGGGATTAAAGACGTGCACCACCACACCCAGTTGGAGTTTAATTATTTAGAAATCTTGATTTAAAAGTACTTTTCACATGATCTCTCTCACTTTTTTCTATTAATAACAATGTCTCAGTTATTATTGGCATCAGCTAAGCTCTGAATTCAGACTGTAAATCATTACACTACTCATCAGTTATATTTATTTCAGCAGAGTGATATTTCTTTCTATATGGGTTTGTCTTAAAATGAAGCACTGGAAATTCTTCCTAAATACTGCACTTCACTTGGAATGTAATACATATAGCAAGGGAATCTCACCTGCTTCCATTAACGGTCTTTATGCATCTTCTGATTGTTGTGCTGATGTACATATTACTTGCTCACTAAAATTTGTTGAAAGAATGAATTTTGAATAACATGAGATACTGTCTACCTTCTGCTCTAAGCTCTTTATAAGAAATCCTGCAAGGGTTTAGCTCTTTTAAAGCCCAAAGTATGGATTTTTATGCTGAGAACTCCTAGCACTGACCTGTTTAGTACCTTTGTTAATTTGTGTGTACCTGAGTGCAGTTGTATGTGCAGGTGCACTATATGCACTTTCGTGTATACTCATTGAGGCCATAGTGATGTGAGATTTTTGAGGTCTGGAAGGATTAGATGTCCATAAGGATGCAGAAGACCCCCAGACCCATGGATCCCAACTTTTGGGACCTTGTCCAAGTTAACAAAGAATTGGAAATGCAGACTCAGAGAAATGTAAAATATATATTATGAGGTTTATTTTAGGGAGAGTTAGGATCCAGAGTGAGTGCTAGCAGGGAAGCCCAAGCCAAAAGTTCTCCCCCTTTCCAATGTTGGAGTAGATATGGAGAAAAGTTTCCTCACATAGAGAGATCTCCAGGGAAGAAGTCTCAGGGGCAGGGGCTTACACATGTGGAAAGCAGAGGAGGAGATCCCAAAGAATCTCTTTCACATAATGTGTCAAAGAAGATGAAGAAAGAATAATAGAATAACAAACTTAAAGAGAGATCACAAGTATAGAAAACAAGAAAGCACCCAAAACAAAGTACACATGGAAACCAAGCAGGAAAACAAGCAAAAAAGAATTCTCCCCATTCCAAGCCTTGCTGAGAAGGGGGAAGGGAGACAGAGATCCTCCTCACTTTTGGAAAAGAGCTAATAACAGAATCCAAGTAGCTAGGGTCATGAGAAAAGAAGCCAAGAGAGTTTACATACCACTTCCAGGCCCATTTATGTATCAAACATCCATCTTGGATGAGCCTCACCATCAGCCTCAGGTATGTAAGAGAGAGACCTGATTGGTTGGTGAGCTCAAGAGCCTAACTCAGGAGGGATCATCCCACAAGTGTGCTGAGCCTGGGAGAATGAAGAAGCAGGAAGCACTGCTGAGGAGTTGTTGCCTACAGCCATCTTGGATGAGATTGGGTCAGACACAGGTTCTAGTCCTGCCAGGGCAGTCAATCTTTATTGTCCTTGGGCCTCTGTTCTGGCAGAGTTTTGGTTAGTTGATTGGTTGGTGCTTTAAGACAGGTTCTCTTCATAAAGCTTAGGTTTGCCTATAACTCAATATGTAGTTCAGGCTACCCTTGAGCTCACAGCAATCCTCCTGCTTCATCCTCCTAAGAGTTTGGTGCTCACCACTTCACCTGGATTTTAGGATTGTGCTAAATAATCTAGCAGTAAGTTAGATATAGGAGATATAGGAGTCAAGAGAGAAAAGCAGAGTATCAAACTTTTTGAGTCATGGGCAATAGTGCTTTGTGAATGCAGGCTTTGGTGGTCAAGATAAGTTCAAAATTGGAAATCTTTGGTCCTACAAGTGGGAATTTATCTACATATAGATGGCGTTCTCTCTGACTTAAAGGTATTTCCTTCTGAATGTATGTCTTCTTAGGTCCTTATGTCCTGGTTGGTGAAAATTAATCCTAAGCAATAGCAATATTCCTCCACACACGAGGAAATGGATATTCTGAGAAATTTACTTTAATGTGGACATCTATGTTGTTCTGGTTGGAAAAAGAAGTACAAGTTTACTGTCTGCTCACTACATTAACCTTGCCAGTCTGCAGTTTTACTTTCAGTGGTTTCAATTATCCATGACCAACTGCACTATGAAAGTATTTAATAGAAAATTCAAGAAATAAAAATTCATAAATTTAAAATCGTATGCCATTCTAAATAGCATGCCGTAGGAGCACTAAACATAAATGATCCATTTTTCTGGAATAGTATCCTGTGCATGTTAATGGCATTAGTCGTTCAGCAACCATCTTGGTTTTCAGTTCCATTAAGGTTTTACTTCTTATGGACCATAAAGCACAAGAGTAATGATTATGGCAATTTATATAGTTATGCCAAAGTGAATCCTTAAATGCTTCCTTTAACTAATGAGGTAAAAGTTTATCATAGACATTTATGTCTAGGGAAAATACCCATAGTTTATATAGTTCAGTACTATCTGTGGTTCCTGGCATCTTTAAGGGTCTTATAATGTACCCTGCTTGAGTCAGTGAGTACTATTGTGCTAGGAACCTTGTAACATAGTAACCTAAGTTTGAGGAGATAGAGCCCTCTATGTTAGTCCTTCATCTGATTTGTCTTTTCCCCTAATATATCCTATAAACATTCCTGTTCAGCAATATCTTCTATTTTCTGTTCCACATTCTTTCTTTGTTGTCTCATCATTCACTCTCAAGTTTCTAAAGTGAAGCTGGTAGGGATCCCAGAAGTGCATGGAAATATAATCCGGTTTCTTTCACTACCTGCTGTGTAAATTTTAGTCTTTGTTAGTTTTTTTCTAAAACAGTGAGATAGAAGAAATTTACATTTGAGAGTTCTTTCATTTTGGTGGATTGGTCTAAAACCAATAGCCATTATAATGTGTTAACTATTTATTTCTTTGTAGGAGTCCCAGGGAAGAATCATAGCCTCAGCACCAAGCACCAGGAAAGCCAAGCTGGAAGTTCAAGGCAAGTTCAAGATTAATATTTAGGATAGAAGCTTTGTAAGAAAGAAGCAGCCTTGATGGGTACTGGAAGTGGGAGGGCCCTATTGAGTAGTACATGTGGGAAAAATAACACTGGAGTAAATCTCAAAGAATACATTCCAAATAGGAATGTTCTTTTCTTAAGAGAAACTTAAGATCCGAAAATTCAAACTTTGCGACCTTTTGACTTCTCTGTATTACGCACTATAGAAAGTAGAGTTAAGCAGCTGAGAAATAATGAAACTATTACAATGCAGGAGAAGTCTCACATTAAATGTTAAGTCGCAGTGTGTTTTTGACTGTTCACAATGGATCTTATGAGCCTAATGGGAACATCTCTAACAGTCAGCCATCAGAGTTACTCAGCGAATACACAGCACAAAAATAAAAAACCTGAAAATTGGTCCATATTAATGGATTTCAAACTTTCTAGGAAAGGGGAAAACACGAAACAACAGAAAACTCATCAAAAAGAAGAAAGCTATGAATGTAACAAATGTGGGAAGATCTTCTGCCACAAGTCTGCCCTCACGGTGCACCAAGATACACACACCAAGAAGTCCTTTAAATGCGAGAAATGTGGTGAATCTTTCTACAAAAATGAAGACCTCACAATACATCAGAAAATTCACACCAGAGAGAAAACCTATGCATGTAAAGAATGCAACAAAATTTTCTACCACCTGTCATCTCTCAGTAGACATCTGAGAACCCATGCTGGGGAGAAACCCTATGCATGTGATCAGTGTGAGAAATCCTTCTACCAGAAACCTCACCTCATGGAACATCAGAAAACACACACAGGGGAGAAGCCTTATGAGTGTACTGAGTGTGGGAAGTTTTTTTATGTGAAGGCATACCTCTTAGTGCATCAGAAGACACACACAGGGGAGAAACCCTTTCAGTGCAAGGAGTGTGGGAATTACTTTTCTCAGAAGTCCCACCTCACAGTGCATCAGAGAACACACACAGGGGAGAAACCCTATAAATGTAAGGAATGTGGGAAACTTTTCTCTAGGAATTCACACCTCAAAACCCATCAGAGAACTCACACAGGAGAGAAACCCTACAAATGTAAGGAATGTCAGAAATGCTTCTACCAGAAGTCAGCCCTCACAGTCCATCAGCGGACACATACAGGGGAGAAACCCTTTGAATGTAATAAATGTGGGAAAAACTTTTACTATAAATCAGACCTCACTAAACATCAGAGAAAACATACAGGTGAGAAACCTTATGAATGTACAGAGTGTGGTAAATCTTTCTCTGTGAATTCAGTCCTCAGGTTACATCAAAGGACTCACACAGGAGAGAAGCCCTATAAATGCAAGGAGTGTGGGAAATCCTTTTCTCAGAAGTCACATTTTGTTATACATCAGAGAAAACACACAGGGGAGAAACCCTATGAGTGTCAGGAATGTGGGGAAGCCTTTATCCAGAAATCACAACTCACTTCCCACCAGAAGACACACACCCAAAAGGAAAAGGCTGGCAAGTAGTATGGGTTCAGACTTTCTGTTGGAATCCATCTTTCTATCATAATTCATACAAGAGAAAAATGTTATCATCAAAAGGAAAGTTTTTCAGCCACAGTTTTCCTTAATGAATATTTAGCAAATGCACAGAAAGTAATTGTGTAAATTTGTTACATAATTACATTATTCCATAATTAGAACAAAGTAGACTTCACTAAATATCAGGAAAAATAGATGGAAGAAACTATATATGTAAAATATAAAAGGAACTTTTCTTTCAGAATTCATACTTTGTTTTACAATATAGAAATACCCCAGAACAGAAAGGCATAAGATGAATGCCAGGAGGTTTTCTGTCTGTCAGGGTATCTAGTGCTACACATCCAACAAGTGTACATGCATGAGAAACTCCTGTGGTTATCTTGAATTTTCAGAAACCGTGTCACACAGATTGCATTCATCTTAGAGAACTCAAGGGGAATAAGTGCAAAGATTGGAATTATGGAAGGCTTTATCAAGAACTGATGTGTCATTGAGTGCCAATCATATCATTAATACCTGCATTGTACCTTTATAGATATTTTAAATATTTGGAATACTTTCAACAAGAATTCAAAGAATTTAAACTAAGATGTACAGTTACACTATAAGTGGTATTGCTTGTCTCAATGTTTGTACTTTTAAAGAAATAAATATCAAGACTTACAAATATCCACATAGCTATCTACAAAGCAAAATCAAATCATCAGGAAACACAAATGAAAACACATGAAGCCTTCTGTGTGTAGGATATATGTATATGAGTATGCTACAGAACAAAATTTACAAGTGTTGGAGTTGCATGTGGTGCTTGTCCATCACTGTACACAGGAAGACATTCACCTCTAGCCTAGCCAGTGTCGTGTGTCAGAGAATGTGCCTCCTCGTGTCTACAACTCCCATTGTTAATAATATTGATGTGTAATCTTTGAAATTATCATGAATCTTTCTATTTCCTGGCACTTGTTGGTAAATGAACCCTTTAATAAGAAACTAATTATTTTGTAAAATTTTTAGTTATCTTGTGGTTAGTTAAAATTTGGGTTAAAGACGCATTCATTTGTAGCAAAAATTTGAGCTGTTTCCAAAACAGATGAAAATAGTCTTAGGTATCTTACCATTGATGTTGTCACAGGGTGAAGAATGATCTGTGTTTAAATTTTGTAGCAGAGTCCTGAATGTTCTTTCCTACCTTTTCTGCCCAGCAGAAGCAACAGGGCATAGTGGCTCAAGGCCCTGCCTCCCAGCTTGGGATGCCACTCAGCCTCATTGTGCCTTGGTTTCCTTTCCTGTGAGAATAGTAACAGTAGCTGCCTAGAACTGCTTTGACAAAATGTTAATATTTTAAAGCCCTTAGAAAAGTGTCTAGAAAACACAAGATAGTATTGCCATTTTAATTTGTATTTCCTGAATTGTGCGGTGAAAAGCAAATGTTGGCAACCCAACATTCATCTCCTACCTTATTGCTGTGAGTGCCTTGATTTGATTTGGTTGTTAATTTCCCCTCAGTGACTCGGGAGCAGTTTCTGAGTAGGTAAGGCCAAGGGTTGGTGAACCACAGTCCATCAGCAAGATCCACTGCCCATTTTATAGTTTTATAATCATAGATTACTGGAAAAAATAAAGAATATTTTGTGACACAGAAAGACCACATGATATGAAAATTTCAGTGTCCATAAATCAAGCACTTTGAAAACACTATAATACAAACCCATTTGTTTGTGTTTGGTTTGTGGCTGCCTTCACATGGTTCCAGCAGACAGAGACCACATGGCCCACAGAGCCCAAGACATTTACCGCATGGCACTTTACAGCCAAGCTTTCTCTTACTCAGCTGAAACATTGCAAATGGTATAGACAGAGATTTCTGTAAATGTATGTATTTCAGATATAATACATACAACAATATGGGAGTGGGTAATTTCTGTGTAGTGTATTTATTATGTGCATTATATTTATATGATTAAAGCCTAGACTGAGAAGTATTTTTCCCAAAGGAATGTGTTTTTTACTTGCCAAATTGTTTTAACATCAAAATAAATTTCCTGATGGAATGCAGCAAATCTAAGAAATAAACTTTATCTAAAATAAACTATTTAGTTGATTCCTATATTTATTTTCTTCCAACTCAATGGCTAGTTTTCTCTATATTGTTTTATAATTTTCTTACCACCCCACCAAAAATTCCATCTATGTCATATTTAACATATAATTTAATAGCAAAACCATAAAGTAATTGACTACTGCTAGTAACCTATAAATTATTTATGCTACAAATATTATATGGTCTTTGATTTAAATAATATTTGACTTTATGATGTATGTATGACTGTAATACCCAGTTAGTAGGACTTAGTCTTCAAATATTAATTTTTATCCTTTCCCAGGCTGATAATATTTCTATCCTGCAAATTCAAGCTTGAGACAATTTTTTGACTGTAGACTCAAGCCATAGATTAATAACCACATAAATTGATCAAAGAAAACTAATTAAACATCAACAGTGATTAATTACACTCTTATTATTGGATACACATGCTTATAGGCAGGTGCTGTTGTTACCTTCTCATTGCTGAGATAAAGCACCCAACCAGAAGCAGCTGATGGATGGAAAGGTTTTATTTTGGCTTGCAGTCCCGAGAGGAAGCTTCATGATGGCAGGGGAAAGCATGACATGAGCAGAGGCTGGACGTCACTTCTGCCGCAGCAGGTGGAAACCGCTGCAGGACTGACACTGGCAAGCAAGGGCTGATCTCCAGGTCCACCCCCAGCAGCACACCTCCTCCAGCAGGGCTCCACCTCCCAAATTGCTACCAGCTGGGAATCAAGCATTGAGAACACACATGTTTATGGAAGATACTTAATTCAAAACCAACCTGTGACATCTCCACATTTCTGAAAGCTACTCAATGGCCTTCTCTCTGACCATGTTCTGGAAGTTAACAAGTTGGGTACAGCCTTGGTTCAGTGATCATGCTTCACCAACTGAAAATCAGTCAGGCTCTCAACACTACAGCTTTCAAAAGCTCACCAATCCCTACTTCCCAAAACCTCATATTATTTCATACCTTGTTATGGATTTATAAGTAGAATCCTCCATTGGTCAGTGTGATAGCCAACGATTCATGCCAATTCCTTCTCTCACACCATTCCGTTTCTAAGAGGGGAATTCTCATTCCCACCCTTGAAGCTGCTCTGGCCTATAACTTGCTTTGGCTAAGAACAGGGCAGAAGTTCCAGGGCTTCCCTTTCGGAACTATAGCAACTCCCCCTGTCCTTCTTGGATCTAACCGTCATGCAAAAAGCATTGAGCCAGTCTGAGTCCAGGCCATGAAAAACTCAAGCTATCCAGTGGGTTCCAGGGCAGCTTTCTTAGCCCCTCAAGCCCAGTGTACTAGCAGGAGAGGCTCTGGCTAATGCCAAATGGAGTAGTGAGAATCCAGTTTATCCACTGAAAAGTAATAGATCATTTTAAGCAATTTGGAGTGTTTTGAATTGAAACATGAAGATAGCAATAAATCAAGCATTTTGTTTAACAGACTGAGTGGCTAGTCCTAGTCTCTTTCATCACAGGTATAGCATAGATTATACATGACCCTCAGGCATTTGCCACCATTTATGACAGTTACTTAATCTGATTTATATAATGGGTTTACCCAAATGCAACCATCTGACACTATAACAGAAAAGCAATGTTGGGTAAATTAGATTGCCACCTCTTCTTATATCCAGAACTTGAAGCATATAGTTAGCAAATAATAAACCCAAAGCAGAGGGGGAAATTGTTAATACTTTTTAAATTTAAATTTTTATCATGTATGAACAAATCTGATTTTGGTCATATTTATTTGGGGTTTTACTCTTGTATCTCCTCTACCCCACTCCCCATTTAGGGCTCTCCTCAGTGGGGTCATAAATGTGTCAGTCTGCAGGGTTGAATACTATGCTTCATGATATTCCTTCCCACCCAGTGGCTACTACAGTCTTTCCACCCCCTCTTCCTCTATATTCCCTGAACCTTGGTGGGTATGTTGAAGTCTCCTTTAGTGTTGAGCTGTCTGCAACCTCTGGGTTTCTGCTTTGATGAGTTTTGAGTGTCCTCAGTGTCTATCACCATCTCTCTGAAGCTGGTTGTTGGGCTAGCAGTGAGTACAGCACTCATGTTTAAATCATCACTTCCTCTACAATGTCTCCTGAGCCCTGGCAGATGTGATAGAGGTGACTTGACTCGTTCTAGTCAGTCAGCTACTGATGGATCATGGTTCTCCCCAGACTTCGCTGCCATTGTAAGGTAGTTTGGAGTGGGATCTGCCTGGGACTGTCCTGTGGCTGCAGCAGAGCCTGGGACTTTGGGCTGAGATCCATTTCAGGGTTCTGTCTGGAGATGAGAGGTGGGTTGCCATTGCCTTCTCTATCAACCCTCTTTCAGTTTTTGTTTGTTTGTTGTTGTTTTGATTCTTGATTTTGTAGGGCCTGGTGTGTGTTGGGGGCGGGGGGGTAGGAGGTTTCCTTCCCAGTCCATCTGCTGTTGCTGGTTAAGGCAGGGCTGGGCCTGGTGGGTGGAAGCACTTCCCAGGCAGGGCCCTGTGAGTAGATGCACCTCTCAGTGGCCAACAGGCAAAGCCTGGCCAACTGTGTCCTTGCTGGAAGCTCCTTGCTCCCTCCTTCACTTTTTGGTAGAAGAGTGTTGTGTGTAATCTTTCTTCCTTTCCCCCCTGATTTCTTTGACAATGCTCACAATTCACCATCTTAACCTGAAGTCCCGTCCACACTTTTTTTTTTTAAAGAACGATTTTTATACACAGGATTCTGCAGGTGGCTAGATCTTGACGTGTCTATAAAGTCCGGACATAGTTTGGGGCCCTATTATAGATCATTTAGAATTTTACATGTTTTTAAAAGTTTATGACATAATATTTGAATTCAATTTTCCTTTGCTTAGCTAATCTAATACTTGAATTCAAAAACCTTTCAAGCCAGGCATGGTGGCACAGCCTTTAGTCCAAGCATTCCAGAGGCTAAAATAGGAGAATGTCTGAGTTCAAAGCCAGCCTGGAGCAGCAGAGTAATTTCCAGGTCAGCCTGAGCTTGGTGAAATGCTTCCTCGAAAGTAACAAAAAATGAAGAAACACAAAAGCTTTTTAAAAGTTTGTTTTTAACAGAAAATATTCTTTTGGATTTCCTGGATAACCTGCCGAAGGAGACACCCAAGACAGATGCCTATCAGCTTCCATCCTACTTGACTTACTGAAAAATACACAAAAATAACATTCATTGTTTTCATTCTATCTATAATTTTTCATTTTCTCCCATATAAGAAACTTATTACACCATTTGTTCATGGTCTGACAAGCAGCTATCTAAGTGAAGTTGTATACCAGATAAAGATCTCCAAATACTTTGGTAAAAGTATTGACTCTCACAAGACATCCATTCAGAGGTGGCAATGTATCCAGTGACAAATTGGTGTCCATATTTCATGATTTTCTTGGCTTGTAATTCTGGCCCTTTCTCCTTGGCATCTTGTCATGTTTCTGGGGGAATCTTGGCAAGACTGTGACTTTCCAGTATCACTTCTTCCCCCTTGCTGTGTAGACACTGCACGGTGTCTTTTTTCCTAGAGTTCTCTTGGGGGAGCTTAAGATCGGCCAAATCCTCCTCCCGAAAGATCAGAGGCACCCAGAGCTGTTACCCTTCCTCCATTTGGAGCAAAATGTTTATGCATAACTACTGGATAACTACCATTTCCAGGAACCATTAAGACAGTGCCTCAGTGCCACCATTCCTATTCCCAGCAAGCATTGGGCCAGAGAAAGTATACAACACTACACTGCATCTGACTACTTTAGGACAGGATGCCTGGTAATTTTCCAAATGTGATATTTATTCATGTTGATCTGTGTAGCACAGAGTGGGTATTATAAAACTAAAACAATCTTTTCAGTTGAACATTTAAACTGCTCTCAATTTCTCATTATTTTCAATAGATAGAATATGATAATTTCACTACATTAATGAAATTAGTGAATAAGCTTTGCTCATGCCTTCTATGGGTAAGAAGGCAAGAATTTCTTTCTCTCTTTTTTTGAGGTAGAGTCTTACTCTAGCCCACTAGCTCAGGCTTACCTGAAATTCACTATGTAGTCTCAGTTGGCCTCAAACTCACAGCACTCCTCCTACCTCAGCCTCCCAAGTGTTGGGATTAAAAGAATGCACCACCACACCTGACAAGATTTTATAAAGAATTTTAAACATTTAAACATTTAATTTAAACATTTAACATTTTAAACTATAAAAAGTAATTTATTGTACTTCAAGACAAAACACACACATCTAAATTTATTTACAAATTCCATTGAGTAGTTACCATTCATCAGGAACTATCTGGGATACTAAAATATACTCAGTAAATAAAAATATCTTTATGCTAATAATACTTTTGTATTCTATTAGAGAACAGGTGGGAAGAGATAGAGATTATTAACAAGGTAATGACATTTTAGAAAAGAGTTGAAGAATAGATATGAATGAGAATGTATGTCATTTGAAAATGTAGTATATATGTTATTTTATATATTGACAGTATATGAAATTGAAAGCATATTTTCATGAAGAGTTCTGAACTTTTAGTCCTATCATATGCTTTGTATTTTCTATTTGTTCAACTTTACCATAATGAATTTTGTACCAATTTACTCTTTTCTTATTTATATGAACTCATGTAAGTCTTGGATAGATTATGAGAATTTCTGCAGATAGGTTTTATTTTCCTCTATTTGAACCTCAATCCAGTCTATGCACTGCACTTTTCTTTGTATGACAATAAAAATTAAACGGTAGTTTGGGGAGATGCTCAGTGGTTAAAGGCACTTGTTTATAAACCCTGACAACACAGGTTCAATTCTCCAGTACCCATGTAAAGTCAGATGCGCAAGGTGAAGCAGGCATGTGGTGTGTGTGTGTAGTAGCAGTAGGCTCTGGAATGCCCATTCTATCTCTCTCTTTCTCTCTCAAATAAATAAATAATAAAGCATAAATGTTCTTGTCACGTGTCCAACATGTTTTTAGCACATACCATGTACCAGGCAACATTCAGACATAGGGCTTACATTGGTGAGCAAAGAGAACACCATGCCTTTGTGTTAGTGTCATTCCAGTTGGTAACAATGGGAAGAAAAAAGTAGATTTGCTATGATACACTGTGATATATTCTAGAAAGAAAACCTAGGAATGAGAGCCATAAAACTGAAGAAGGATGTGCTAGAGAGATGGCTCAGCAGTTAAGACACTTCCTTAAAATCGATGAAAGGGTTAAACAACATGTGCTCAAGATCTCCTCATTGAAGTTACACTTGAGAGAAAACCTGGAGGGATGTAACAGAGGAGCCAAGGTAGTATCAGGTAGTAAAAGCATTAAAAACAAAAATAAATACATAAAGTGTATATATGCCTATAGATAATCAATAGATGATAGATGGACAGATGATAGTTTGGTGGTTTGAATGAAATATCCTCCATAGGTTTTATGTGTATTGAATACTTGTAATTTAGGAAAATTGTGGGGCTTTGGAAAGTGTAACCTTGCTGGAGGAGGTGTGTCACTGCGATCTTCAGGATTATTAGTCCAGCCCACTGATTATTTAAAGCTAGCTCACTCGGGCTATTTCCTTCCCTGGTGCTGTGACACGATGTGATGTTCAGTTGTCTGGTCTTCCATGTTTTCTCTACCCTAATGAAACTTTCCTTTGAGACTATTAAGCCAAAATAGATCCTTTCCTTCCTTCAGCTGCTTGTGATCAGGTGTTTTGCCCAGCAACAAGAAGATTGTTGCAACAAATAGATGGCAGATAGAGCTAGCTAGCTAGCTAGCTAGATGATAGAATGATGATAGATAGATAGATAGATAGACAATAGTCAAACCGACGCTTGACAATATTTTCCCAATTCAGTTATTACCTGCAATAACATAAGATTATCTCAGAAAGGATCAGGCTATGACATAAGATGCTTCATCACTCAAACCATAAAAGATGACAAAACCAGTGGGCTTTCTTATCTAAGAATACTGTGGGCATGGTGGTACATGCCTAAAATTCCACCACTTGGCAGGCAGAGGCACAATTTAAAGGCCAGCTTGGTATATATAGTGTGTTCCACTGTCATTTTTTTCTCAGCACTATGGTGTCTTTTATGTTATCCCAGTGGTTATCACCATCTGAAAAAGAGAAGCCTCTCAAGCCAAAACTGTGATTAGCATTATTATATGGGTACATTCAATTTTTTTCAAAAAAAATGCTTGTAAGGCAATTTGGTGGGCATAATATATGCATGTAGTCAGACAACAGCTGGTGTTTCTCCCCTAGGGCTCATCACCTCCCCCAATATGGGGTTTTTACTAGGTCTTCAAAACCAGGCATGTATTTCTCCCGTGGAGTGGGCCTCCAGCCCAACTAGAGAGCAATTGGTTTCCCCCACAGTAGACATGCTACTATAGCTCCAGTTGGCACATTTGGCCTGGCTGACCCATGTAAGGCTTGCAAGGTCCACTGCTGTTCCCCACCATTGATTACTTCTCTCTCCCAAAGGGCTGCATGCAGCCATAGCTTTTACCAGCTTTCCGTCAGCTGGTTAACAGGGAGGAAGTTTTCAGCTCAGCTCCAACTTGATTTTCCAGTGATCTGCAGCCCAAGCACAAGTGGTCTTTAGCAATTTGTTCTAACCATCTCATTCTGGTGGGCAACCAAGAGCCTTGGCAGTGGCCTGTGATGTTTTGGGGGTCTCAGCAACCTCCCTGGCCAACAACTCACTGGAGGATATCCCATCCCTGGTACTGAAGTTTTTCTAGTAACAATCTAAGGTTGCTGGCTGTATCATTATATGAGAGAGAACATACAGCTTTTGGCTTTCTGGACCTGGGTTACCTCACTTAGTGTGATCCTTTCCAGATACATCCATTTCCCTGCAAATTTTACAATTTCATTTTTCATTACATTGTAGAAATGAACCACATCTTCATTATCCATTCAACAGTTGAGGGACATCTAGGCTGGTTCTATTTCCTAGCTATTGTAAATAGAGTTGAAATAAACAAGGAAGAGCAAATATCTTCAGGGTAGTGACTAGAGTCGTTATATATATGCCAAGGAGTGGTAGAGCTGGTCATATGGTAAACCTATTTTCAGCTGTCTCAGGAACCTCCACACTGCTTTCCACAATGGCTGTACCAGTTTACATTCCCACCAACAGTGTAGAAGGGTTCCTCTTTTTCCGAATCCTTGCCAGCATTTATTGTCATTTCTTTTCTTGATGGTAGCCAGTCAGACAGGAGTGAGAAGGAATCTCAGAGTAGCTTAATTTGCATTTCCTTGATTGCTAAGGAGGTAGAACATGTTTAGAGATGTTTATAGCCCATTATTATTTCTTCTTTTGAGAATTCTTTTTTTTTTCTCTTTCAGTTCTGTGGCCCATTTTGATTGGGTTGTTTGATTTATTAGTTTTTTATAAATATCTTTATTATTGATAATTAGGTATATTGTATGAGTAAGTACTGTGGTGGTACTATTTCCCTCCTCTCTGTCCCCAACCCACTGGGGACTCTCCTCGGTGTGCATACTGGATTTGTCCTTGGGGTAGGGGGTTATAAATTGCACAAGAGGTAGCCAGTTTCCCTCCCACCCCCATTTTGTGTTTTTACTGAGGGGCATTATTTAGTGTTTTGAGTTCTTTGTAAATCCTGGATATTAATCCTCTGTCAGATGTTCTGCCACCTTGTCTTCCAGTTTAAAAATTCTGTCCTCTCCTTGGTCCATTGTATTCATGAGACTTTCTATAGAGTTTTGTATTTGACTTACTGTATTTTTCATTTCTAGCAATTCTGATCAGAATTTATTATTTCTATTTCCTTACTCATATCTAGTATCAACCTACTTATTTCCTTAAGTTGATTTCCTGTGTTCTCCGTCTGGAGTTTGCTTTCTTCTTTGATTTCTTTGAGCACAATTAAAATCATTCTTTTGAATTCTTTGTCACGCATTTCATTTAAATCAGTCTCACTGAAGGTCATTTCTGATGGATTTATAGTATCGTGATTTTTTTGTGTTTCTATAATGTAGAGAGTTTTGCATCTTGAATTAATTCAATGCTTGGGTTTGCTAGTTGTCTGCTGTACTGTTTGACATGTGGATCAGCAGCTATATATCTTCAAGGTGGGAGCCTAATGTGCCAGGTGTGGCTTTTATATTACTCCCAGAGTGACCACAGAAGTGACCCAATTATTTGTAGTTGCCTACTTTATAAATATTTTAGTAGGATAGTTGGAGCAAAATACAGGTCTAATATGCTAATGGGCAATGTACACACATAAGCCAAACCTGTACAGGGTATTTTTGCAAGGGCAGGGATTAAACAGGTAATCTTAACAATGCCAAAGTACCAATGGGTGTGTGTTAGCTGACACACTTAATCCTTTTGACTGGAAGGCTCAGACATCCAGCTTATGCTGAATTCCAGGGCAGAGTGAGACCCTGCCCCCAAGACATTCAAAAGAGGAAGACAAGAACGCACTGTAAATCTAGAGATATCAAATGCAACAAATTCCCTTTCAAAACCCAGCTTATTTAAGAATAGCAAAAGTACTCAATGAACTCTAGCAGGTCCTGTTACCTCTAGATGTGGCCTTTGCTCTCACCCAAGCTGAGCCTGAGGCTGGATCCTTCCCAGTCAGGCTGTGGGATGGCTGGGTCTGTGGATCCACCCCCTAGGTCAGTGCAGTGGACACTGGTAGCTCAGGTGCTCTGGCTCCAGTGGCTCCCGGTGCTGTTGGCTCACTCCTTAGAATCCTCTCTCTGGTGCTCCCTGGCTGGCCCCAGATGTCTCTCCTCCTTCATGAGTGGAGAACACTCTTGCTGCTGCTCTGTTCATGTGGCTCAGGCAGGTTCCTGGTGTGGAGCTCCTCCGAGCAGAATGCTGGCTGCTGACCACTAGGGCGGTGGTTGCCAGAAGCCCACATTTCTCCTGTTTCTCTGCTAAGGCAAAAAACTCCTAAGCACCCTTGGTTTCTGGTAGAAGAGTGTATTTTGCAGTCCTTTTCCCTTCCTTCCCTCCCGACTGCTCTAGCATGGCTGCACCATCGCCATCTTAACTGGAAGTCTCTCACTGTATACCTGCAGAAAAACAGTAAGCATTACCCATGACCCAGCGTTAAGATTATCCTGACTTGAAAATTCTTCAGCCATACAAACTGGTCCATTACTTTTGAATTCAGTCTCACTCAAGTTCTCATAAAATCTTCAGAATGAGGCCAGATTTTTTTTTCCAGAATGTAACACAACTGGCCTCTAACCCAGTTCCTAAAAGTATCCCCATTCCCCATCTGAAACCATGAGTCGTACTTCCACCTGTCTGCATTTCTCTTAGCAATCTGGTCTCCCAAACTCCCACTAGAAGGTCCACCAAGCTCTGCTTAGAGCATTCTAAACTTCCTCTAGCATGCATCTCTAAACCCTTCCAAATTCTTCTTGCAAGCCAGTTTCAAAGGCCTGGGAACCACATGCACAGATTTATTACAGCAAAAGTCCTATTCTTCAGTGCTTTTAGTTACATTCCTTATTGCTGTAACAAAACATCTAAGGCTTATTTTGACTCACAGTTTGAGGATACAGCCCATCATGGCAGGGAATTCTAGGAGTGGTCTCGGGAATAGGAAGCAACTGCTCACACTATGTCTACTGTTAGGAAGCAGAAAGGGATTGATGCTTTCTTCTTCTTTTAGTTCATGACTTCAGCACATCCAATGGTGCCACCCACATATAGAGTGAATCTTTCAACTTCAGTCAAGCCTCTCAGGAAATGCCCTCACAGGTACACCCAGAATGTTATATACTGGGTGATTTTAAATCCCTTCAACTTAACAATCACAATTGATCTTTACAATTACCTTCTCCATAACTTTTATTAAGCACATGAACTTGGAATTAAGGCACTCCCTATCCAGATTCTATGCTGATGTCAACCTAGGGTCTATTTTGTGGTAACTGAATCTTCTCCCAGATGTAGCCTCACAAAAATCTTGTGTATGGGCCTCATCAGCCCACTGCTCACATGAGTCTTCTCCTCATAGGTATATAGAGCAATGAATATATCCTACCACATTAGGTCAAAGGAGATGGTGAGGGCCCATATTTAGTCAAGGTGGAGGTGGCTCTCTAAAAGGGCTGAGTTGTGCTCACTTTGGCAGGACATATACTAGAAAGGCTGCATTTGGCTTCTATCTGGGCAAGGCCATGCTTGGGGAAGGGAACATGAACTTTGATGGTGCCCAGTTTTACCTGGACCACATCATGGAGGTTAATAAAAGTCTTCTTTTGAGTCAAGTCATATCTGGCTTTTAAAGACATTCCTTAAGTAGAAAGAGCATAGAAGGGCTGAAGCCCCTTGGGTAGGTGGGCATGGAGAGTGGTCAGTAAGATGATGTCATGTGAAGCAGGG